>JAINUG010000352.1:49935-262435 GCA_029706075.1 Aldrovandia affinis | reverse complement strand
ACTGCACGATTAATCCTGTCTCTCATGTCTCCGCTGATGTGTCAGCAAAACTCCTGGTTTATGGGCTCATTTTAAAACGAAGTGACACCTTCATCTAAAATATGACCAAATTAAGATAGAGGATGTGCATAAATAACAAAAATGTGTACTGGATATTTCAAATAAAATAGCAATCCTCCCAGTCAGCTTGCTCATTAATCCTTTATAGGTTTACTGTTGTCTCTGTGGCAATCAAGCAATCAAATTGTCAGTAAAGTGATATGAACTTCATATTTTATAAAGATGGTGACGTGGGCATACTGCATTCTCCACAGTTGCCTGGCTATTATAACAGACTTATAGAAAATCGCTAGAGCGCTATATGTACAAGCCAGCCCAAAGGACACTTGTTGCGTGTCCTAGCTGCCTCTCCTGGCAAGAATCTTGTTGCTTTTAAGCTAACATTTGCTGTACTCATCTGACACAGAAGCAAACTGCGCGAAAAGGTTATAACTCTTATTCAGCTCAATAAAATGTTTTTCACTGAATTGACTTGGTTCCCAGATTTGTTGTTTATAGCAAAGTATAACGAGTTCCTATGCAGATGTTATTGTAACCTAAGCACTTACTTACTTACTAGCTGCATTAGCTCAAAATACTGTTTGTTATTCTAGCTAGCAAGGTACACTGAGTGAGTTGCTTGCACATAGCTACAGAGAGCAATTTGACATGGTTGTGCTATAGGGTTTTTACATAGCTAGCTATTTGCAATGTATTTCTGTGGATGTATGTAGCTCGGAAGCCGTTCTGCATAATTTATTTTCTAACTATCTGCCATTGTTGGACCGAGAAACACTGAAATTCCGCAGCATGACTGGCCGTTGGCCACACTCTTGTAAATCCACAGGTTACACACCCACACCAAATGGTATAAAATGGGTATAAAAAAAAAAGTATATTTTATTTTCTTACTATACTAAATAATGTCAAATAAAATAAGAAAAAATGTACAAATAAAAAACGGACAATAATTGATTGCATAAGCATTCACCCATTTTGCTAAGACACACCTAAATAAACTGTGGTGCAGGCAGTTGTCTACAGAGATCACATAATTATTTGATTGGAGTTCACCTGTGTACAATTAAGGTGTTTCAGATTATTTCAAATTAAATACACCACCTGTCAGTGAGAGGTCCCACAGTTGACTAGCGCATTTATAAACAAGAACTTCATCATGAAGACCAAAGAACAGTTGAAGCAAATCCAAGAAAAGGTTCTTCAAAAGCACCAATCAGAGGAAGGATATGAGAAGATTTCAAAGACTTCTCCCATAGCACTATCATGTCCATTATAAAGAAATATACCAAGAGATATTACACAACTGTGAATTTGTCTAGAACAGGCCGTCCTCCAAAACTGAGCATTCCTGTGTGAAGGGCACTTGTTAGGTAGACCAGCAAGAGGCCAAGTCTGATGGAGTTACATGGCAGAGATGGGAGATAACTGTGCATGGGACAACAATAGTCTGTGGTTTGTGAAAAAGAAAAAAACATTATTTTCTTTTTTTTCTTTAACCTAGAGATGCCATGTGGGAAACTCTCAAACCAAGTGGAGGAATATTCTATGGTCTGATGAGACTAAGTTTGAACTTTTTGGCCTCAATGTTATGCACTATGTCTGGCACAAGCCTAACACTGAGCATCATCCCAAGAGCACTATCCCTACTGTGAAACATGGTGACAGGAGCTTTATTCTATGGGGATGCTTGTCTGCTTCAGGGACTGGAAAACCTGTCAAAATAGAGGGCAAAATGGATGGAACAAGATATAGACAAATCTTGAAGGAAAACCTGCTGCAGTCTGCATTGGACAAAAAAATCTATGTCATGGAGTGGCCCAGTCAAAGCCAATGAGTCACCGCTCAATCACATAGAGAATCTGTGGAAATATTTGAAAATTGTTGTTCACAAATGTTCCCCATCCAATTTTGTAAGGAAGGAGGGGCGAAAAGAAAAGTCCAGATGTGCAAAGCTGGTAGAGTCTTATCCAACTTACACCTGTTATTGCAGCTAAAGGTGCTTCTACCAAGTATTAAGTCAAGGGAGGTGAATATTTATGGAATCAATTATTGTCTGTTTTTTATTTGTAATTAATTAAGAAAAAGCTTTAGAGTTGTTTTATTTAATTTGACATAAAAGTATTTTGTGTTGATCAGTGGCAAGAAATCCCACTTGAATGCATTTTGATTCCTTGAATTAAGAAATGTAAAAATGCCAATATGAATACCCACTGTATGCCGTAAAATATTCTAAAAAATATTGCTTTTGTAGAAGCAATTTCAGGCAGAAGGACAGGGTCTCAGCAGGTGCACACACTGTCACAGACTGCCAATGTATCATAACTAATGATTTATCATCGTTATTTGATTATATTTTTATGGGGAAAAAGCTGCATATAGCACCTTTAAGAAATATGCCATAGTGGAGTACTCATAACTTTACTGTTCTTGTAACATTCAATTTAATAGTTAATTCATTTGATCAGTAGAGCTTTGGGAATTATCAATGAAACAGCTTTTAATTTAATGATTCCATCCTTGTCTTAACAACCTTAGATAACATTATGCTAAAAATATATAAATTAGTCTAAATTAGAGGACTGACACAATTCTTAGAATCAAACATGGGTGACAGGGGTTGTCACAACTAAGGCTAAAACATGTATAGGCTATAAAGGACTTATCTATAGGCAGAACATAGTATATCTGGGGCTTATTGTACCTGCTGTGACAAGTTACTGTCTATGTGGTCACAGACAACAAAATATGCAATGAATCACACCACTGTGATGTTTAGTGCGATGTATTTAGAAATAAAATTGGGGTGAATACAAGAACGCACATACACTAATTGTGTGGCAATACACTTGCGAAGGAACTGTCACCACCACACCACACACTTAACATACGCATTTCCCTGACACTAAATTAATAAGACGCATTGATCCATATTAAGCTCATAAGGCAGCATAAAGAGAGCGTAAAAAAACAGTGACAAATAAATCCATGTATTGTAGTGTACAGTATAGTCATACTAATGTGATAACAGTGTTACCATCTTTCCACAGGAAAACTGTATTGTTTACTCCTCAGTGAAATGTAAAAGTACAAGTAATCTCAGGATAGAATGGCTTCAATGTACCAGAGGTAGCTCTCAGGCATAGCATAGCACAGACGGCAGATCCGCTTTGAGTGGGTTTTGTTTAAAGGCTGCATTCGGAGCTAGCGTATGGGAGAAGCAAACGACAGCCATTGTAAAGGGGATGCATTATACTGAAATGCATAAATTATGCTTGGAGATTTAATTAGGTTGATACCTACTGTGTCGCGATACTTGAAAGCGCACAGCCAGAATAGCTTTGGCAACTTCAGAGAAACGCTGCATTGTGATGGAAGGACAGGCAGGCAGAATTTCCCGGCAGAGAGTTATGCGACACTGGGCCTGGTAACCCTGCTGTGTGGGAGACAGCTGGGGGAAAGTTTTTTGCGTGGTGCATGTAAAAACGCGAAGGAGACAAAAATTGCTTACTGGTTAACTTCTAAGTTACCTGAATATGCATGAAGTTAATTTTGTAAGCAGGGATCCCGCTGAAGGAGGGTTCAGATAAGCTCCGTCTTGCTCGCATTCTACCGCTTCAGCCCTTCGCTAAGCAGTTCCCAACTGTTAAGGCCTACGTGACTTATCACCTGTCAACCTGGATTTGGCAACATTTCAGGGGCTGGAGTTTCAATTCACAGGCCTACCGGTGCAATGCTATTTTTTACCCCATCTTCTGTCTACTGTACAGTTGTCTATGAAATGTGGGCCTGCCTGTCAACATTACCGATTCCCTTTGAAAGCAGGAGGATTTATTTCAGCTTGTGTTCATATTAATATAAGCAATAACTAAAAATGCATGGGGAAAAAAATACATTTAGGTAGCAAGCCATGTGTTTGGGGGGTGCAAAGAGCGATAAGGGTTTCTAAAATCAAAGCAGTTTTAGAAACAAATTGTGATCTACACTGACCCAGTGAAAATGAAAAGAATACCTCCTGCTAAAAATGAGGTAACAGCTTGCTCCTAATTATATTGACAGGAAAACATGATTTACCCCATTTACATCATTTGCATGAACTGATAGCGATGAACTGGTAGCAGACTAACCGAAGGACAACGGGGTAATGATGGCTTTGTCATCCCTGCTCTCCCATTTGCCACCTGCTATTGCACGGCCGAATTAATTGGGAGGGAAACAACTGTTCCTCTTTCAAAGGACGGCCAGGGCAGATGAACTCTCCCGGTGCCTCTCAACCGTGTAGCAGGTGATCATTAAAAGTCCAGAAGTCACTGAACATAGCATTAGAAAACGTCTTCCTGCAAGTGTTACCCCTTCTACATTCTGTCATTAAACAGTTTGAATAGGTCACTTGACGCATTCACACAACAACGTACGACCAAACCATTTCCATTTTCCCCTAAATAGCTACGGTGTATTTGTAGCACAATTACTCCCTGGCCCCGGTCCTGAAACAATCAGTGATTAATATTTTTTCTGTTGAGTTCCAGATATTTCCAGGGACCTATTGAGACTCACGCCCTTGCTCCTCTCTCACCTTCAGGCTCTGTGATATTTCATCCCGGCACAATGGAAGATATTGTGGAGCCGACTTATTTATGGATCGGCGCGATTCCCTCTTAGCTTGCAGGGCAGAGCTCCGCCACGCTCTAATGAGGCAGGAGACAAGTTGAAATCAATAGCTGGTCTCTGTGCCCGCAATGAGAACAGCAGTAACATAGGATCCTAGTAATTAAATGCATTTCACAATGTATAACGGCAGACTGGTTAAAGGTCGAAAAGGCAGAGAATTATTCTTTGGATGCGATTTTAATACAGGTTATTTTGTGGTGCAAAATCCCCTGCCCCCTGCTCCTCACCCTGAGTGTGAAGCGAAATGACTGTACTTTAAAGCACCTGTGTAAATTGTCATTCTGCTGCTATTACACAAAACTTGTCTTCTTTGTTTTAATGGATCCAAGTTTTATCCCTGAGAGATTGTTTTTGATCTTTTTCGAACAAGCTTTTTTACACCGAACCTGACCACATTGCACCCCTGCTTCAAGTAAACCATTCAGTGAGGAATTTGCAGGAATGGCCACTGTAACTGGCCGGTAATTGGACTCTGGAGTTCCACCCCAGAATGCGCCGTGACTATCTGATGATTATAGAGCAGAAATAACCCCATGTGGACTAACAGCAGTGTCCATGTGCAAAAATCGATTTACAGTGGACCTTTGTTCTTCCTCACCCACAAAACTATTTTTGCAGACTGTTTGATACACCAGTGGCCACCTCTTTATCACATTCTACATTACTTATAGGTGTAAAGAAGAACAAAAGGTTTTCACCTTCTGTTAAACTTTGGTCAAAGAGTACGGTTAACACTAATAGTCATGTTATGTCCTTACACAATGTTTTGATTAACATGTTCAGAGCATGTCATCAGAAAGTCATTAAACTCTTCCTGGAAAAATGAAACTGTTGGTTGGACCAGTTTTCCCATTACATGCTCAGTCTTATTAGTATTATTGTGACATCATAAATTCTCAACCAATTGCGATGAAGCGGACGCACGCGCACACTTTATATCCATGGCCCGAGGTTCTGGGCAACATGTCCTTACAGTGTTGCCGCTGGCTGCTGGGCAACTTTGGCGTTTTATCCTGTAATTGAAGTTGATATTAAAAGACAGGCGCAATATGTAAGTCATGAGAGGAAAGAGAAAAGGTCATCTACAGAGCACGTCCAGTGTACAGCCAAATGACACGGCGGTGTAACCACTCTCACCTTTCCTGTACTCATGATAAACTGCAGCCGGCGCAGTACGCACAAGCAAAATAGACACATAAACTACTGCCCTTCAAGCCGACACCTTGTGTTGCAATAATTCGAACATACTTGTAGAGGTTATCGCCGCAACACGTGTTAGCATACTGCAACACAAATGCGAAAAAATAGAATGTGATATGAATACTGAAACTAAGAACAATTGACTTACAGACAGTAAAAAAACAAAAAAACATTTCAGGACAACCATTGGGACCCCTGGTTTTAGGAGCCACAGGCATGGTTGAGATTCAGTTTTGGACTGCAGGGCATGTGACTGCCTAGTGCTTTATCTGGACACGCCACCCTGAAGGCCCAGTACATTACTGTAGATGGTTATTGTTTACAGTCACGATCCTAACAATTAATTATAGTTCAGTGATGAGATGATGAGCTGTTGTGCATTAATATACCTTAGAGAATTCATTTTTTTATAGTTTTTTCCCTCGGTTCTTAAAAATCAGTGTTTTCCCAATCTTCTTTGCGAAATGGATTTCAGAGAGTCAGAGAACCAACTGAAATTGGAATTAGTCCTATATCTCTCTGACGCAATGTCTCTCTTAGCGATTAGCACCAGTGTGAAGATTCCTGGTTAGGGAATGTACAGTGGCTTAATATGACCTCAATCAACACGCTGGCTGGATATATCATTATCATTCCATCAGGAAGAGACTGCTAGGGATAGAAATTAACAGTGTTAACCTGCAATACCATCTCTGTCAAAATATGTTAAATAAAATGTGTGCAAGTGATAAAATGCACTGGTTATCTCCACCAGCAACAAGGTGGGATGAAAGATGCCCTTGTCAGTTCGCATCATGCATTAATTTGTTATAATAATAGAAATGTTTTAAAATAATTCTACATTTTCCAAGCTTTTATTTATAGTATGTGAAAGATGAATTTGATTACGAATTCGCTAGTCTTCAAATGAGGCTGTGTCCGAGTTTGATGTGCATTCTGTCTGATGTGTTCCTATTACATGAGCTCTGGAGGAAATTGATTTGTTCAGCCTGACTTGTTCAGTGAGAAGAAGACTGACTACCCTTAAAACGCAGGATCTAATTGCATTTTAGATTAATTAAAAAATTATAAATGTCTGTTATGTACAGTCGATTGAAAAAAATTATCCTCAAACACAGTTTTTGTAAATAGTTTTGTTAATTCTAAATAATTTTGTATATACATTTTCTACACTTCAGTATATGTCTTACAGTCTAGCAGTTTTTTTGGGATACATTGTCCAGTGACTATCCAATGATTTTGTCCCTTTATCTTGCCAAGTTTGATCCCAGTGATGAGTTTCAAAAATTGCCATTAGGAAACGAAACTATCCGATACAATTTAAAAGGTCATCCTTCTTATTCACTAAATTGCCTTGTCATTAATGCACAAACTGTGACATCCATAGAGTATGGACGCATCATACCATAGGCCAGGACCGCAGATCATAAACACTGATCAATGCACATGTCAATTTGAAATATAAGCGAGACACTACAGCTCCTGGCTTTCATATGAATTTCCTCTTATTTACAAGTCACAAGTGCATCTGTCAAAACTCCTCAAAGCCGTAAGAGAGAGCGGGCGCCTCATTGTCGCACTTGACTGATCAGATTTTTAGTGACACCCCTTCAGATTACATGCACAAATAATGTGCAGTTTAAGTGTGTTGGGTGTGCTCTACCCGGCGGGCACGTGGCAGGAACGCTATCGCCCGGCGGAACCGCGCGGGATCCATTATTGATGTGCCATGTGCCTGGTGCGCTCTTCATTCCGTGTTACATGGCTTTCTGGATCCATCTGTCTCTGGTTCAGTGGCTGCACACTGGGAGCGGTGCAATCGCGGGGTTTTGCCTTCCTAATGTGGCCGTATAAATAATTAATTGTAATAAGCGGAGCGCCCCAGCTTTATTTTTTATGGCCTCCCTCCTCCCAGCGCCCCCCCCCCCCTGACGTTACCGAAATGGCTGATGTGTCTGAGACGGACTGAACACATCTGCAGCGTCGGGCTCTGCGGCTTTCCGGAGATTGTGCCACTTCGGGTCTGGCCTGTCTCCACTGAAACCACAGTTCAATGCCTCTTGCACTGGTGTTTTCATAGGGTAAGTATTCAGTGTAGACAATAATCATCATATTTAAAGAGGGGAGGGACGGTCAATACGATGGAAGTATCTATCCTCGCCAGGAACGGCTTGCCAGGTCAGGTGGTTGAGCAGAAACACTTGGGGTATTCAAGTGCAGGCTTGATACAGTAACTGGATATTCTTTAGATCTCGGAAATGATGAGCCTAGATGGGCTGAATGGCCTGTTCTCATAACTATGTATTCTTGTGTTCTTATCTGACAGCTGAATATGAATGGAAGGAGACAATATTCTTATTGTACTTCATTTGAGATCGTATAGGCCCAGTTGCAGTGTTTCAGCATTTAAAAATTGTGTCAGTGTGGATTAGGTGCACAGAATGTCTGACCAGCATTGGGATAGGCTTTGTAGTTTGAACATGGTGCATTGAGGGCAAAGAACTTCTAAGACATCCACCCAACTGCTACACATCTATGTGAGAATGCTACAGAAGCTCCTGTGCATTAGCTACTGCACATAATTGGCTGTGCTGTCTGTCGTCAGGGAGAAGTGCACTGTATTTTTTGTAATGCAGGGATTAAATCCATCTTTTCACTGTATGAAAAATTGGTTTCAGATGCACTCTACCAATGGCTTTTTCGAATCGCATTATTTTCTGTGCAGTCGTGATTGATTATTTTCATAACGGATTTCTGTTAGCTTTATAGTTACGGGGGCAAAGGACAAGCACTCCTGCTTAAATTGTGCTCTATGAGTAAGAATGTAGTCATTGTCCACAGATTGTGAATTATTTCAAGCATACTTGACCTGCCATTTTGGCTCTTTTATATGCAGGTAGGGATGCGTTTTTAATCATTGAACAAAAAAAGATAAATTGGCCATGGAGGGTTGGGGACAATACGAGCATTTTATATGAAATACAACTGAAACAATGGGCTCTAGTGTTGTGACGACGGTAGCGGAAACGCACCTGTCCTGGATGTTAGTGGAATTGCTAGTTTTGTCCATCACAAATGGAATATTTCTTACCTCCACCCAGTTTGGTAGTTTCGTGGTCTGCAATAAAGGTGTTTGCATCAACTTGGTTGGGTGGCTAAGGGCACAGACTGGTATGCCTGCCTGCAAGGTGTTAGAGTAGTCCAGATGTGACAGACCAAAGCCTGAACCAGAATCTGTGTGGCCTCTTGGGTGAGAAATGTGAATCTTGTGCTAGTTTGGGGACCTTATTAATGCGCACACATGAACAGATAGGGCAGACCAGGAGAAATCCTCTATCACACAAGGCTACATTGTAACCCTATTTGAATAACTGATTGTATTTGCTAAGGTTTTGATAACAGTAATATAATAGCCGCTGTCACATCTGAGTCAGGTGATGCTGAGCAAAGCAACTGTAATTCAGAGGCTTACTTTCAAATGTACCAGACACAACACTGTCTCAGTGTTCCAGTGAACAAATACACTAAGGACTGGGAATAATTATCAGTGTATTGGAGTAACAAAGCAAGCAGGCAGAGAAAGCCCGGCAATGGTTTAAGACTCTTTCTGGACTAAAATACAGATTTTCAATAAAAATGATGAAAATAAGTTCCCAAGGGATGTTATAAATATTTCATTTGTGGCGCCGAGGTGACATTGCAAGAGCAAGAAATAAATAAATAAATAAATAAAACACATACACATATATGTCATATGCATTATTAATGAGGCCCCAGAATTGATTGCATTAGTATTCTGAGTGGTTGATCCTGCGACGTTCCTCCGACTTCCTCAGGTGAGGACTTTGCTTTGATGGATCAGGAGATGTGGTGACCGGGGTTACCACAGAAACGCTGTTACCGTGTCGACGCTGAAAGGGCTTTACCCTTGAGCCCAGTTTGTCTCCCCTGCCCCGTTGGCTCACGGGGGACAACTTCAGGTTGCAGACGCTGCATGGCTCGTTAGGACTCACCTCTGCGAACAGAGAGGGGGTTGTACGCGTGTGTCGCCAGGTGGGAGGACACTACCCTGTACCCAATCGGCGTTTGCCCTTGCCTTTGACTCTCGGTTAAATGCAAGTGTTAGGCCATTTTCCTTTCCTTCACCAGCACGGTTTGGAAAGTTCAGCAATCGCCAGAATGAAATTGCCAAACTGTGTTTGGGGCCCAAAAAAGAGCAAAAACGTGCATTTATTTTTAAGTCCAAGTAAAGCACAAGTGTTGATGCAATTCAGGCCACTGTAGGGCCTGATATTTCTGGGACAAGCTGAGGCATTGCACGCTTGTTAGGTGCTCCAAAAAAGTAGTGAAATGGTTTATTTAAACCTAGGTGCATGAGATGCGCCAGTCCCATCCACCTTTTAGAGGGCGGTGCATAGACCCTAAGGCAAAATATAGAAAGCGCATTGTTAAAAAATTACAAAAAGTGGTTGACACACAATAAACAGCACATTAGTAACACATTGAACATGAACCACCATGATCAACCATGGACAATGCAATGTTCAAAAACCCCAGTCTTCTGTATGTGTAGAACAGAATAACAAATTTGTTTTAAGCACACTACGGGATCCTTAGGGTGCAGTATTTGAATCGATGCATGTTAACAATGCTTATTGTTCTGATGAAGACCTAAGACTCAAACGTTAACCAGCCTGCATGGTTACATAAACCATTACACTATTTTTGGAGCATCTAATAAGCAGCAGTCTCATTCTTTCAATTCTTATACGTCACCTTATACTAAGACCCTTTTGGAGTGCTAATGTTCATCGTGTTCATCGTTTACAAGCCGAGTTATCGGCCGTTGATGTTCGGCTTTTGGCGCGTTATTCGTCGGCTTCTTATTTTGTGAGAGGGTGCACCGTCCACACTGGAGTAATGACAGAGGTGGCCTCAATAAGACCATGCAGATGTTTCAGAAATCGGAATTTTCTGAAATGTGCTTCCAGTCAATTTAAAATATCCCCCCAGCATAAACGGCAGTCGTGTGCCTCCCAGGTTTTTGGCCCATCTTGCCGTCCACCTCCCTCTCCTGGGTGTTCGTTTACGCCTCCGGGGGAAGGGAAGGGATCGTTCTCCCCACAGCGGGGGCCAGGAGCGAGTGACAGGTCCACCTATCAGCACAACGCACACTCAGACAACCTGTCGTGTGATTGACTGGAGACATTGACATGATTTGATGGAGTGTGATCACGGGGGACAAGGGGGTCTAACAGGAATGGATTGTTAAGAGTCAGGATACACCATGTAAACATTATTGACAACCATTGTGGCAAAACAGAGTGTTATCAACTCAAGTGTTGAGGGTGGCATGAATAATTGTCACTTGGTGCTTATTTTCTTGTGTCTGGTTAGTACGTTCTTGATGTAGCATTTTGCACAGTCGAGTGCAAAAGTGCAGTATCGGGAAATGATGGATCACACTATGAGCGCAATGCACGTTCTGTTCCGTTTTCTCAGTTTGCACACGATACTAGGATCCTATCTTTGATGGTATTTAGTCAATTGTATGATTTTGTGCAAGAATTGAAGAAATTGCTCAATTAAAAGAGGCTAAAGATGAATCAAGAAACAGAGCGAAGTGGTTTTCATTTAGTTGAGTCCATTTGTATCAAGCGGACTCCCGCCAACTCCACAGTGTACATACACGGCCCCGCTACTGCATCATTTGTGAAGTTTCAAAAAGCGGTAAATTAGTTTTGACCCACGAATGGCTTGATCAAAGCATGACAAGTTAAGCTACTCGGAAATCTCACACAGACAGCCAAAGTGACTGTAGATAGGCGATATCATTGGCATCTTGTAGCTGCCTCTCCACATTGATTTTTTTCTTCTGCTTTCCTGCTTACGAAACATCGAGTCTGCGAAGCACTGGAGTGCGGATGAAGAGGAAGTCAATCGAGTGCAAATTGCAATGGATACACGTTGGTGCGCTCCGTGCGGCCCAACTTGACTCAGTAATATGCATAAATGCAGCAGCTCGCGCTAGGCCGGGAGCGCTTCTGCTTCCATCTGTGAATTAGGAACACCGCCACAGCACAAAGCGAGTGTATTGAGCCGTGCCGAATTAGACGCGATCGTCTTCGATGCAAATGAGAAAAGTGTCAATCGCCGATGTCGATTTCCAATTGAGGACGGTCCATTGTCACGGTCCGTGGGGACGTAGGTGTCCTCCGTACCGAAGGCCAGTCTGTCTGTCTCTGCGACCGCTTCACGGTTAACGGCAGCAGCCCTGCGGATATGTGTGTGTGCTGACAGGTCCCGGAATAGGCAGCGAATAAAACAAGCCTGTGTGGAGGAGAGCGGAGGGAGATGCTACGTAGCTACTGCGGATTGCACGGTAGAGCAGGGGACGCATCGGGAGAAATGTAAAACACTCAGCGGGAATGGCTGGGGAGGTCTTTCGCCATCCACGTGGGATGCCCCGGATTAATTGGGCTGGCAAACGCGATGCCTCTCGCCACGGGGCGGATGGAACTGGCATCGGCGTCTGAGGGATATGGTGGACTCGGTACTTTTACCCATAGGTACCCCCACTCTGTTACTCCTCATCTCCACCAGTACAGCGACAGAGCAACAACAACACAAGGGTTCAATATATTGCACCTACAGTAGTACAGTACAGTAATATTTATGGTACTTCCATAATAACTTTTTTCAAGACAAAGTACAAGAAACCAAAGGTTTGCACTCCCTGGCTAACAATAGCTTAGTTTTTTTTCTTTTTTTTTTTTAAACATCCACTAATGAGATATTAGTTAATTAGCTCATTGCAATAAATTAAATTGTTCTTAATTGGTTAAACGGCCAAATCCAGCTGAATTTACAGGAGCTCACATTGCGTGTAGTGAAAAGCAGGGGTTCTCCAGTAGTAGAATTGGGGAGAGTGTATGTTATGTCGCAGAGTGTGCTATTCCCCTGCTGCCTTTCTGTGGGTCTGTTTTTCTTACAAATATCGCATCTTGAAGAAGACGAGATTGAAACATATTTCTGCTTGCCATATCCAGCCATTGATTGTTTGCTCATTTGCTCATCTGTTCTGAATGCTACTCACACATTCAATGGAATGCTTGCCGTCATTCAATAATAAACAGGCGGTAATCCTTCATTTGCCACACAAAGGGTACTCAGCCCACCTCTCTCAACCATTATGACTTTTTTTTTACATTACATTTTGCTGAATGATG
This sequence comes from Aldrovandia affinis, assembly GCA_029706075.1. NCBI lineage: Eukaryota > Metazoa > Chordata > Actinopteri > Notacanthiformes > Halosauridae > Aldrovandia > Aldrovandia affinis. Next base: position 249,278 of record JAINUG010000352.1, on the reverse strand, counting down.
CTTTCTTAACATAGAGCCTTTTCCAGTGTGAGGTTACACGTGCGTTACAAATCACAGGAGGGACACAGAAAAAGAAAAAGAATAAGCGGAAGAAGATGTTTGGAGAAGTGCTGACCCGTGAGGCTGTGATCTCTGTGATATCGGTGCGTGGGACGGTCTGGCCCTCCCCAGACGGTATCATGTGACATCGATTCTTATCACCCACAGATTAGTCAGCATTGACCTACAGGAACACCTTCTTTTCTGCTGTCCCTGAAGACCTGAACAGTCCAGCTTTTAAAGGATGTGAGGTTGTTCATCCTACGAACAAAACCGAGGACCTTGCTCTAAGGTCTTTATACGTTATTTTTGCTAACCGAATCAGGTTAGCACACGGGGTGTGTCTGTGGGGGGGGGGTTATCTTCGGTCTGAAAGGACCATAACTACTCGTGTGATGTTTTGATTAAATATGGCACTTTTACTTCCTTGGTAATAGCTATTTTCCTCTGAGCGGTGCATAGTTGTGTTTGTTTTCTCAGTCATATCATGGGAAATTTTGTTGCTGATCTGCAAAACGATCGGGTGTTTTGCTGACTTCAACAATAACATGTAAATAGCACATAGAGGTGAACATAATCCCAGAGTCAGGGTTTACAACGTTCCTCTTTTCTTTTTCGTTCTTACACGGACACACTCACACACACACACACAAACGCACACATTCATTGCATTCACACATTCACACGCGAGGAGTAGAAAACTAAAGCAAGGTTTCCCCGTCATCAAAAAATCACTTTTTATAAGCATCAAATGTACCCAGGTCCTCTCCAATTGTACACGCTGGCACTGAACCGCACTGCTTTACCAGGCATATGGCCTATGAATTTTTCAGGATTATATTGTTTCTCCGTGAGTATTCACCACAGTGCTGCAGCTAAAAGATAAAGGAGCAGTGCACCAAAACATGATGTCATTATAAAGGAATTAGCCTGGGGTATTGGTGAGTGTGTACATGTGTGTGCATGTGTGTGTGTGTGTATGCGCACAACCTGAACACCAGGATTTATCCCAGCCATGCCCTCACACAGCTGTCTATCTGTTGGGATGTAAGTGAGTTAAAGGTGGGAGGGTTTTTTTTTTGGGGGGGGGTTTGTTAGGACAGCAGACTCCCTTGGGGGGGTCACAGCTGTTTGCCAATCGCGCAGCTGCTTCAGAGGCCTCTCTCCCACCAGGTGGCTCTGCCTGTTGTGACCCAGGTTCTCCCCAGGGTAGAGGGTCTGACTAGGGCAGGGGGCGGGGGGAGGAGGGAAGAGGGAGGTGCTATGCAGTGTGGAGATCACGTCCTTCACACAGGTCCCATTACCACACGTAACTGCAACGGCACAGATAATACAGGTCCACTTAAACAGCTTTGCGCTGCCTACTGTGACACCACCCGTGGCTGCCATTGTGTGCCTGTCGTTCAGAGGGCTGGGCTCCTACCGAGATGGTGGCAGGTTAGCAAGAAGGGGGGCGGGCCACCGCTCTTGAGCCTTGCATTCGGGGCGTTCAGATGGGCCTCCTTAACGCGCGGAGAGAAGCTTAATTGGAGGCAGGGACTCTCCAGTCTCTCCTTCGCAATTACCTCCATCTCCCCTGTGAGACCTCCGGAGTCAATGAGGAGAGCGGAGAAGCGCCGTGTCTGCAATTAGATGCATGCGGCGGTAATGACGGCCACCTCCAGAGGGGCCACCGCCGTCGAGCTGAACAAGCCCCTCTGAGCACGCAAACACACAGCGGGGCTTTCCAAACACGTTTCGCCGGCGCACGGCGGACCTGTGATCCATTCGGACCCGGCACGATGTCATCAGCGACCGCACGCGCAGCGCACATCAATCCCAGCATGCCTCCGAGGTCACGTGACCGTGGAAGCGTTTGCCGTGGGAGACTGCTGATGGCGTTGTTATCGTTGTGCTTTGTGCGCAGTTCTCGTAGACCTCGATGTCGTTATCTGTGAGCAACGAGTGCGCTCCTTCTTTTGCATTGGACGTGAATCATTTTGTTGGGAGACCAAAAGCAACGGTGATAGAGTCGTAATAGGCAGAGGGTACGCCGGAGACATCGTGCTGCTAATTGGTCCGAACAACACATTTTGGAAAATTGACATTTTTTTGAGTTATTGAAAATACTGAAATAGAACGCAATTTCTTCTTTAAAAAATGCATAATGTTCTGTACCCAAAAGGCATTTTTAGACACTAGTGTTATTTAGTTTCCCAATGCTTGGTCATTGATTAAGTAGTTTAATTCATTCCAGTATGTGCTTCTTAAAATGTAAAAAAAGAGAAAAGAATGCCTGGGTGGTATTAGTAATCAGGAAACAAACACACAAAAACAAACAACAGACCACTCAAAATCCTGATCCGCCATTTTGTCTCCATGAATATGGAGAATGTAAACAACAGGTTTAAGTCAATAATTGGGCATGAACTTCAGGTGTGCAAGGGCCACAGCTGTGTCCCTGAAGAAGATACAATGCCAGCTGAACTTTGCATGGTCCATGTTGCAGTGCAGTTGTTGAGGCCTACAGCGAGCATGCACTGATATCAAATGATTTAAAATCATCACATTTAAAATGGATGCACTGTAGATGCTCTGAAGATACTGTGCTGAAGACTTCATCTCCACACCTCTGTTTTTAGCCCAAAGGGCTTCAATGAGAGCAATCCATTTCTATTTAAAATGCACATTACTTTTTGTACTTTCTGCTATGAGCTTCATGCACATTAATATCCTAGCTGAAAATAGAGACCCTGATTCGTGTCATCAACACCATTGATGAAGGCAGTTAGTTGAAACGTTTCAATCTTTAGCCTCGTCTTAATCTAAAAGTGTTGAGCGAGGATCGCTGAAAGGAAGATCCATACCACGACTGCCGTAGACCCATGAAAACCGCCACGCCAACCATGCAAAGCTCAATCTGTCACCTGCGCCTCACAAGGGACTGCTGATTCAGCTCCCTTTCTGAGGGAGAGAATCTACTAAGCAGCAGGGCCCCCACCTCCCCTTGTTTCTTGAAGAAAACCTCCTGCTTTGAACGCCTTCTTATGTTTTTGTACAGCTTGTACTTCCAACCAAATTAATTATCTCGATCTCATTCCGTGTTACAGTTTTTTTCGCTCTTCCATAGAAGTGTTTTAGTGCTTGTCCCATCAGCCATGACCTCCAGCTCCAGAGGGTGGAATTTTTCTATTCATTTTCTTTGACTTTCATGCTTCCCACGTGTGGTCGGCCGTGCTTCGTTCACCTGCTCACAGCACATGCAAATTGCACCCTCTTACCGCGGGGGGGGGGGGATGCCTAATTGAATTACGATGAGGGATTTTTAAATTGCCTGTCTTCGGCTGCTGTCATTAACATAAGCGTTGTTGATAAATATACCACAATCCCGAAAATGACTGTGCGTGCACGGACTACCGCGATTGCCAGTCATTAGCGGCTACAAATATGCTCTTTGATAAATCTACCCCCTTGTGTAAACAAGCTCTCGTCAGATTTTTCATTGAGAGCCAAGAGTCGTAACCAGATGTAGCGCCGTGGAGGGCACATTGCTTAGCACTATGAAGGGGCATGCACAGATGCAAGAGGGCGAGTAACACTTTATATTACAGGAACCTGTGTAATGTACTTACCCTCAATAAGTACCATATGTAAGACGTATGTGCGTACGCTGTGTCACATAGTACTTATCTTTTGGAAAACCCCTGATGTTGAATGTAATTACATATATGCATCTGTGTAATACTAGAGGTTTTATGTGGCTCAGTAGGTAGAGCATGGCAAAGCTTAGGTTGTGGGTTCAATTCCCACTCGGACCGCACATACTGAAAAAATTATGCCTTCACTACTGTAAGTTGCTTTGGATAAAAGTGTCTGCTAAATGCCTTTTTTAAATTGCATTTTTTATATAAAACATGAGAAGGTTAGTTAGTTAGTAAGAATGATGTAGATTCACGGCCTTAATGACATCATGTGATAAGCGTCCACAAAAAGAATACTGTTTTCTAACGAGGTGCACCTACATAGGCTACTATGTGCGTGGCAGGCTGCTTCATACGCGGGCACACCGGCGCAAGGCCCCCCCCGCCGTGTGAAGTGTGATTGTGGTACTCGTGTTTCGGGCGCGAGAGGAAGCGGCAGCCCGGCCGGACTCACAGACACAATGGAGCCAGACGAGGCGCTCAGGATGCAGCCGCCGCCGCCACTCCCGGGGTGATAAATTATGTAGGTGTAATATCGCAAAATGGAGGCACTGAAGGGAGGAAGCCGCTGGAGGATTTGGTGGAAGCCTCAGACAGAAAGCGGGATCGTTCCCTGGTGTTTAAGGCGCGGATCAATAATAATAATAAACTGCGCCGCGCTGCATTATTCATGAGCTCCCTGTTTTATCTCGCCTCTTTCATGCCTCGCGTTGACCTCGACTGACATTACTGCCGATCACGGGGGAAAGGCGGCCAGCGTCCGCACGCCCTGCGCCTTCAAAGGTTCCGTCTTATTTAAAGCCATTAGCGCGTGTTCAAATATGCGGTTTCATCCCTTGTATTGAATTTGACAGACGAGCGGGAAGAATGTAGATAGTGAACGCGCAGATCAGTACTTTTTAAATAAGTGAAGAGGGGTCAGAAAGCTGGAGCTGAGATGCACAGCTGTCTCAAAAACGAGGGCGTTCCGTATTGTCTCAAAGGAATGGCACAAGTGATAAAAATGGCAAATTATCCTGCCCAGTGTGATCCGCATTTAGTTCTCCATCAGCAGCCACATACAGTGAGATGGGCTTAAAAAACCAATATGGAGCGTTGGACAAGATTTGAGCAGATATCGAATATGAGAAGGCGATATCTCCCTTGCTGCATCTTCATTGGCTGTTTGGGGGAAATTCGTTTTTGACAGTTAAATTGTCCTTTAAAGAAATCTGTCATCCAACACGGTGACCACTATCATTTTCCTCCTCAATTGCCTTCCTCTTATCGGCATTTTAGCCGGCCGTCACACGTAACGAGCTGAACAGTGGGTCAGGCAAATGGCTGGAAGAAGAGTATTTTTCAGTGGCGTTGGCTAAAATAACGGAGATCCGACGGATCTGACGCGGAAACATCCGTACTTCAAGAGACGGTTCGCGGGCTTTCAGGGGACGTGCTTTTTGCGCTTTTATAGACTCCCTCGAAGGTGTCAAATGTTTCCGGTTTCTGCGGTGCGCTCAGAGAAGCGAGCCGCGGCGTGTGTGCGCTCTGCAGTGGCTGCCTCGTCGTCCTGATCTGCTCCATATATCACGGGGGCTGGGTGGGGACATTCTCCGCGGCTCCTGCAACGCCGCAGCGCCCAGGTGTTTGACGCTGTATTCACAGAGAGCAGCTGCGCTGGTCTATTTTTACAGTGACCACGGCGTGATGTTCCGGGCGTTGGAGCCGCACAAGGCCTGTAATTAGCTGAGCACAGCACGCGCCTCGGTAAGCAAGCACTGTATTATGCAGCATCACTGTATATTACAGTACGCAAATGGGATCGGAAAATGACAAGCCTACGCGGACAAGTAGGCCCGTGTTCCTCACAGTGCCATATATACAGTTGTGAACATGCTGTGTTATAATATGTCGACATGAAGTAGCAGATTAGCAATATACTTTGATGTCATAGAGGCGAACGGCTAAATTATCGATAACTTGCTGAGCAAGTGCATGACTCATAGTTGAAGGGTTTGGTGAAAAGCAGTGGTGGGCCGTCAGGGCCTGCAAGGCCTTCTCTGCTGGCCTAAAAAATATCTGAATCACAGACTGATGTTAATTATATTTTTTCCATGAATACTTATTAAATAATTCCAAATGGTCTGTCCGCTTCCTTTCATAGCTTTTCCCCTGGTTGCGCTGCTTCCAGACGTGTATTTTCATATTAAAGCATTTAACCAATCACATTTCAGCCATCATTTGTTGCCAGGGTCAAAGAAATCTGCCTGGAGGCCTTCACAATCAGTTCTGCAGGCCCTGTAGCATAAAATAAGTGTTGATCAAACTGTTGCTTCAACCAATAAGATTTTGAGTTGGGGACACGAAGGCCTTCTAGAAGGCCTAGGTAACGTCAGCGTATTCACACCCTTTGATTGGATAGTCAGAGAGTGTCTGACTATGATGTAATTATTGATGCTTTTTTTGTCGCAGCTGTAGCACCCCGGGTTTGTTTCTTCAGTAAAGGCATTTATTCTGGATACACGAGTTATCTATCTGCGATGCAACAGCAACGGGTGTCTGTTCGGTTTGTTTTTGCACTTTGTTTATTTATCTTTCTTCAGTCATGTTTCATTCTCGTTCTGTTCCCCGTCTGTCATTGTTCCTGTTCGAGTTCCTCTCCTTGTCTTGTCATGCACTTCGGGAAATTCTATGTTTCGGTTTTTTTTTAGGGAGGAGGAGGAACGCATAAAGAAATCTGCGTGCGAATAAAGCGGAACGTGAGAAGCGTACAGAGATAGGACGAGAGAGAATGACAGCGATAGTTAGAAGCGTGAGATAATTAGTGATTAGTAGTGTTAGTAAATCCCTAATGTTAGTAGATAAGTTGGTTAGTACTATATACATCTAACTAATATATACAAAGTGTAATTAGAAAGTAAGAAGGAAGTAAAACGAGATTAGAAACGAAGACGGAAAAACCGAAACATAGAATTTCCCGAAGTGCATGACAGAACGAGAATGAAACATGACTGAAGAAAGATAAATAAACAAAGTGCAAAAACAAACCGAACAGACACTCAAAACATAACAATAAGATGGCTTTTATAGCCATAAAATAGTTATTGAGGGGTGGATTGATTCAGACGGAGAACTACTGAAGGCCTAGGTGTGAAATGCACGGCCCGCCACTGGTGAAAAGGTGACTGGATATAGTTTTGCTGGAATTGTTAGTGGACAATCGATTCAGTTATATATTTTGAATGGATTGAACACATCAAAGAGTAGCCATAAAGGCCACCATGCACAGGTTTCCGTTATAAACAAGCTCCTGCTCTTGCCACGTTCATGAAATCTCTCCGTCGCTTAACATCAAAGTACTTATTTGCTCGGTGAGTTGCCTTATCCGGGGTGACTTACACGGCTTACGTTTCACATACCATCATTTCATACCGCTGGATACTTACCGAAGCAATTCAAGGGTATAACCGCATGGCCAGGATTTGAACCTGCAATCTCCTGGTTCCAGTTCCGTAATCGCTACCCCACGCTGCGACCTGAGCCAGCCTTCATATCCCTCATTTCCTTTCGTGCCCATCTTTCTTATGGCACCAAGCTCCCAGTTCATCGTTCTATTTTGCATACAAAATATACTTACATTTTGTCTGAAAAAAAACCCAAATCCAAACCCAGCTACAGTGATGAACAGAAGAGCTGGATTTCAGCTTAGCCGGAGCGGGGTCAATGACTAAAATACTTCACAGCTAAGAATTGAAATAGTCAAATGAATTATAATGGTTATCCAGTCTTTGATGTATAAGCTACTGTGTAATGTAAATGTGTCAGATAAATTTAGAAAAACCTCTCTTCCTTCTGTCGCTGTGTGTTCAATTGGATCCAGACTTCAGTCAAAGAGAAACTTACATTTGGTGAAACTTTTTACTCTTTGTGAAATTACAATAGGGAAACTTTTTAAACACGTATTCGTAGCAAGCGATTTATTTTGCCTGGAACCGGCTGGGAAATGTGATTTCCTTTTTCAAATTCGTAGAGTTGGCTGTTCAATTTGTCTGAAAGTGGGCTTCAATTTTTTCAGTGGCTGCCTGCTTACGGTGGGGGGAAAAAATAAATGTGCTTCTCTTTGTCTGTCTCTGTCACTGTCCCTCCAAAGTTACATTGTTCAGTCAGTTGGAAAGATATGAAAACTGAGCCATCCTTTGTAACAAGTAACTGAAGCAGAAAATGTCGGAAGCTCGTTTCTACTTATTTAAGTCTGCTGTTTTTCCTGTTTTGCCTACAAGGAATTTCCGCCTGGTAATTAAGGCTATAGAATGATAGAGTGTAGACAGTCATATTTGAGACATAAAAGATGCCATAGGACCAAAACTGCAGCATAGCACTAGATTAACCAGCAATTCATTTCAAACATTCACATCACAAGGGCTGTGCTGTACTAAAAGTGCTCTACAAAGCAATATTCACCTGCAATTTTAGAAATATCCATATATGGAGATTTTTACCCTGTTATCGGACAGCCAGTGTGGAGAGAGGTACAGGCTACTCAATATAACACAGTATACAAGCAGTGATGGCCAGTGAGCTACAAACAGGGACGGCAGAGAATTAACCTTGAGCTGATAATAGTCTGTACCTGTTTTGGATTATTTTAAAGAAGAGTGTGCCAGTTTAAATACAGATTTGCATTCTTTTTTCCACTTGATCGCATCCAATGTGGTCGCACTGCCTTTGTGCGCTTCACATTAAATCATTTTACATATCACAAAACGTTTGGTTATAGGTCAAACACCCATCTCCAATCTCTTCGCTTTCATCAAAATTATTGAATTGAATCGACACTTTTCGGACAATGAAACCGATGTCATATAAATGGAACAGTGGCGATGGACACGGCGCCACATTAAACACTATTAAGTCAAAAGAAAACCTCTGCAGGGAGGCGATCCTTGCAAAAATTGGCAAGCTTGCTAATCACGAAGAAGGATGTTCAGGACCATTATCAGGTCAAAGTCAATTACCTTGCCTCCTCTATTTGTAGCTCGCGGACCACCGCTGGATAAGTGGATTAACAAGGGGAGGGAAGGCGCCCTTTTCCCTGCACAAATGTGGAAAAAGCGAAATTCTGTGGCGGCCTAGCGCTTCAATGTGAAACGCATAGCGTGGAAAATATGGCTTCTCCCTGCACCTGAGCGATGCGTTTGAGCACAGCGGTCTTCCAAACGGCCTGCTCCGTGTGACTGTGAAGCGTAGGCCCGGTGCCCGCGGAGCACTGATATTGAATATCAGAGCAGCGCTGAATATTAGCATGATGCGCTGTGCATACTATAAACCCGGTAAGGGCCCCCCTCTGGTGCATCAGCAGGAATTCTATATACACTGTAGCAGCACGAATAAAGGTGAAAGTAAGGTGAAAAAAGTGCTTACTGTGAGAAGCTTTTAGAAGTGTAGAGGTTTTAGAAGTACGGCAGCTGAAAGAGATGCCTTTTATTCATTCCCCAAAAGCTCCGCCAGTCTCTTTGACTGTTGAGAATAGCCAGCTACCTGCTAGCAGGGATGGGCATTTGAAATGATCTTACGATTGAGTACTGTCGTGAAGTTATTATCGAACACTCATGACAACAACAAAAAATCGAACGTGAGAATTTCAAATGCGTGCATGAAAGAAAGAAAACAAGTGCAATTTTGTTGCTCCTAACCAAGCTACTTCTACCCTATTAAACAACCAAAAGTGAGCATAAATGATAAAAGATACATTAGAAAGTTAACATAAATAACACTATTTATATCACTATTAGTCCCACTATTGATGTTTTTGTTAGATCCATGATGTCTGAAATAGTGGAAACAGTCACTGGCCCTACTCTGAAAACGCACGTTATAAAAAAATGTATCTTAATTATATTAAAGCATTTCACTTTCATTATCATGATTATTGATTAAAAAAACATGAATACGATATAGTATCGAGTACTCGAGTACTCACACAGCACAGACTGAGAAACTCCAATAGGTACGAGATGTCTGGGGTCAAAGTACAAATGTTTAAAATCCTTTCATCCTATTTCATCAGAAAGACTTGGATAGCCATCCAACCTGACTTCCCCACTCTGTCCTAGCCCGCCACCCCACACCAGGACCGCCACCTCCAGCTGCCTGGCACTGAACCAGTCTGGATCCTCCCAAGCTTTATTCCTATTTGTTCAACCAATGGAGTTGCCACTGAGGCCCTAGGCTAGCTTTTGTTGGGGTTGAGGCCAGGGTCTGCTGTAAAGTTTACTGTGGCAAATGTCTTGTGAAATTCACCACACAAATGTATTTTATTTTATTTTATTTCATGAAATAAATCCAGGCTTATATAAGCATTACATCCCTCAGATTTCACAGTATTGTTGTCCTTCTGTTAAATTTTTTAAAACGTGCATTATTATAACCAGGACACTATCTTTGAACGAAAGAATGTACTATGCCTATTGAAATTGCATCTTTGAAATCTGTGAGTCACTCCCAAGCCTTTTACAGACACTGCATGTAATGAAAAACATTCCTTTTCTAAATGGGAGTCTACAAAATAAGGGACTCGCCCCAGGCTAAATGGGTTTATTTGAGTGCATTGTTATACCGATAAAATTGCAATTCTCCTTTCTAAAGCCAAGGCAGGGCAAAATTGTTATTTTTTCAATAACTGCTGGAGTCAAAACCCTCTCCACATGCCTATTATACAGTATATTAACCCGAATATATTACAGTAGATATGATATTAGCCATCTGCCGTAGACTTGTTTTTTAAAGATTGGTCTGGATTATTAAAACACAAATGACAAGTGGGTGTGTGGCGGGGCCAGTGCGTTAATCTCTGCTCGCAACCTGGGGCAGGGGTTCAATTAGGATCCGTCTGTGCCGTGTTCCCCATCAAGATGGCGGTGTTTTAAAGTAGAGGCTTGTGCTGCTCTTACTGCTCTTACGAGAGCTGCGTTGCGCGTGTCTGTTTCTGCCTCACTGGATTCGTTCCGCAATGTGTCGCAGCACACAGAAGACACCAACTCTCTCCCGGAGTGTACAAACCCGAGGAGGCAGAGGTGCAGGCCACAGTGGGGTGTGTCAGGGTTTTTTTCCTACGGGATCGTGTCTTACACGTAACCGAAAGCCTCCGGGCTGTAACCTGGTGTCTCTGTATCCTGGCTCCTGTGGCAGCAGTGTTGTTCATTTTACATTGGACTAAAGAAGAGCTTTAGCTTTTAGTTTCCTGCATGTTTTGTTTTTATGGGCGTTTTTTTAACTCCCCACTCAAAGAGAGAGGCCTCACAGAGAATGAGAGCGCATGTTTCAGTCATTCACCAGAACAATGTCCAGTAAAGTGGTGAGATACTGCCCCCTGTTGGAGGTGGATTCTTTGTGTTTCTCTGTCAGCGCCGAAGGTCATAGGAGCGGTATGCAAAATACACATAATGATCCTCTTCTGCATTCTCAGTTGCAGTTTAGTGACATTATCTTTGTATGTATGTAGCGACGTGTAACATTAGGGTTAGCAGTACTTAGATTTTTTAGTTTTTCTCAATAAAATAACCCACCCAAGACTTGGATGAGAATAATAAGAACAGTTGAAAATGAGGATGGGACACTACAAGAATAATAAACTGAAAAAATATATACATAGAGCAATTTTAACATCTTAGGAAAAAGGCCCTGTGTTATCTCACAAGACACTTTCCACAATACTCATATTAATCATTGTGTCAGGATAAAAAAACAAAAAAATATCACCCCAACCTCTCAAAAAATTATCTTGGGGAGAAGAACAGGAGTTTAGGTTGAAAAATATGTAGCTCAGATCTCTGTTTCCACTCTAATTTTGTTCCTATTAAGCAGCTTTTTACAGTGGCATTTTGTATGTCTGTCTCACTGGGCTCTTGGTAGGGAAACTGCTGGGTATTAGAGTCAGATGTGGAATAATAGGCTTACAACATTTGGAAGTGCCATTGAATTCACTGTCTCAGAACGCTCTGTTTGGGGAATCAGATGTCCTTTGAAGTGAGCTGTGTTCGCCGAACTGCATCTCTTCCGTTTTAGGCTACCAGTGCCGAAAGCCACTTCACTCCTCCTTGAATCGGTTCTTTTAATTAAACCACATTATTCTATTGGATCACGTCGTTCCAGAATATTGCGCTTCCTCAAGCGATCCCACCGATTTGTTTGCTTCTAAGCACTCTAGATTGCCGACAGCGTGACTGGACCGTGCATTTTCGACAACGGACCCATTAAGACATAAGTAAAATGCAGAGTGCGTGGGCTGAAAATGAAAAATGATATCATCCTGCCGTCATGTGGGACCCTCGTGCTTTAAAACAAATCAGATCCAGGATGATGCATAAACACAGAGTGTAAATAAATTAATAAATAAACGCGCAAAGCTGCCGTCCCTCTCTCTCTCTCTAATGGCTCTGCGGCACTTTGCAAGTTCCTCGCGAACGCGGCTTAATCACTTGTAAGGCTTGATCGAGTGTGTGTTAATAAACATTAGGCTGTCTCCGTCTCCTCCTCGCGGTGATTAGTGGTTTATGCGCCGGGCTCTCTCTCTCTCTCTCTCTCCCTCTCCTTCTCCAGGCTGAAGACGCAGTCCTGAAGATTGATGGAGGGTCATGCCATTCAAACAGCAGGTGTTGCTGAGACAGAAACTCTTCGTGTTGGGCAGCCTCGCCATTGGGAGTCTCCTCTATCTAGTCGCCAGAGTTGGGAGCTTGGATAGGTCTGTATGCTGTGCCGAAGCGCAAACACTCTGTGACCTGTGCTGTTGTTACAACAAAATAGTCAAATGTGGTGAATCGAATTAGTGCAAACTTGAGCTGATGTGTCAATGTTTCTTTTCATGGCTAAATTGTTTTGTACATTCCGAGCATACATGAAAGTACTGTACGTTAACTCATATACTGTACATCTATATGGTACACGTGTACATTTGTGAATGTAAATTAACAGTATAAGACATAGCACTTATATTGTGTGACAGTAATTCCTTTTTCACAGGAGATACTGTGATACTCAGTGGCTACATGCTCATTCAGGTTACCTCTTTTCTGTCGTTCTACGCATACAGTATTCAGAAAAAAAGGCTGAAAAGGTACAGTAATACTAACCCAGAATACTAAGGCCTCTCTAATCTCTGTGTGGTATTTGCCCTGTCGCCAGGCTGCAGCCTATGTGCCCCGTAGAGACCAGACTGGCCCCTGGCCTCCCGGAGCAGTTCCCCCTGCGGACGCTGCAGTACAAGCGGGGCGTCCTCCACGAGCTCCGGAAGGGCAACGCCACCAAGGAGCAGATCCGCCTGCACAGCCTGGTGCAGCAGCTGCCCCGCGCCATCATCATCGGTGTGCGCAAGGGGGGCACCCGCGCCCTGCTGGAGATGCTCAACCTGCACCCGGCCGTGGTCAAGGCCTCGCAGGAGATCCACTTCTTCGACAACGACCAGAACTACGCCCGCGGCATCGACTGGTACCGCGAGAAGATGCCCTTCTCCTTCCCGCACCAGATCACCATCGAGAAGAGCCCCGCCTACTTCATCACGGAGGAGGTGCCCGAGCGCATCTTCAAGATGAACTCGTCCATCAAGCTCCTGGTCATCGTCAGGGAGCCCACCACGCGGGCCGTCTCCGACTACACGCAGGTGCTGGAGGGCAAGGAGAGGAAGAACAAGACGTACCACAAGTTCGAGAAGCTGGCCATCGACGCCAACACCTGCGAGGTGAACACCAAGTACAAGGCGGTACGGACGAGCATTTACACCAAACACCTGGAGCGGTGGCTCAAGTACTTCCCCGTGGAGCAGTTCCACATCGTGGACGGGGACCGGCTCATCTCGGACCCGCTGCCGGAGCTGCAGCTGGTGGAGCACTTCCTCAACCTCCCGTCGCGCATCAGCCAGTACAACCTGTACTTCAACGCCACGCGCGGGTTCTACTGCCTGAGGTTCAACATCGTCTTCAACAAGTGCCTGGCGGGCAGCAAGGGGCGCATCCACCCGGACGTGGACCCGGCGGTGGTGGCCAAACTGCGCAGGTTCTTCCACCCTTTCAATCAGAAGTTTTACCAGATCACCGGGAGGACATTCAACTGGCCGTGAGGGAGCGAGAGAAGCATTTACAAACTCTTGAGGGCAGGCGTCGCTACGGTCAATTATTTTTTTTTTTTTTTTTTAAATGTCCCTTTGGAAAATATTTAGAAGCACTTTGATTGACGTTTAAGACTTGAGAGTATCACAAAGTGACCAAATATGAAATGGGATCAAAGTTTTATTCGTAGATGTGGGGGACAGAGTGACAGAACGATGGTTTTTGTGAGCTGTACTTTGCAACAACTTTATTGAAAGTGCCCATTCTTTCTATGTAATGCATCGCCTGTTTACAGAGACAGGTGGAAAAATGAATTTGACATTCCCATCATCATCAGCCATGATTATCCATTGCCAGTATAAGTGGAAAGTGTCGCCAGTGTTGAAGGTATTGAGAAATGTAAACCATTCAATTTCCGTTTTTGAAGATGGCTTGTTTAAGGTACGTGAAACCACATCGCATCATATGAATAAAAGCAACCTCACTAGAGGCCCATTAGATTGAAGTGTTTTGCACTTCTGTTTTTAGCTGTTTCATTGTGGTACAGAAAAATGCATCCCAGACAGAAATATGTGCACACCTCATGCTATATTCCCTCATTTTTTGTACGTCTCATGAAGGAAATCATGGACTCTTCAGCCCAAAGCACTTGTACCCTAATGTTACTGTGTTATGTTCACCAATGAATTCAAAACCTTTTTTTAACAAATGTCAATTTGGTTTATTCAGCAGTAACAACCAATAATATCACGTGTTTTTATTGAACCCTGTTTCTTTTATTTCCTTATTTATTCTGAAAGATGTTGTTGTTATTTTTTGAATAATGCTGGGATGGTGCTCTTGATGTAACCCTGTGTGTATAAGTTTTAATGTTTAATGTTAAAATCAAGAGGCTCATAAATATCATGGCGGTATGTTCTCTTAAATTCAAATTTGTAATGATTGATTATTTGTGGCTTTAGCCAATCAAAACTGTACAGTACTATAAGGGAATGACAGGGTTGTTTTCTTTCATGATTTCTTTATATTATTTCGTTTACACCCAGGGCCAAATGCCAGAATAAGGAAAATGTCCTTTTTAATCTCTCATTTTAACTGTAATCTTATTTTACAATGAGCAAATTGAACTAAATGTAAAATATGTAACAACAGGCCTTCTCTGTGTCAACCTTTTTTGAAGAAAAGGCCACAAGTAAAAGACAAAAAAGATAAACATTTAAACACGGAAACCAGTTGAAAGAGTCGTCATTTCTTCCCTTCATTTCAAAAGCCCTGCATACAGGAAGTACTGCATATTCTCATTTTAGAAAATAAATAGATTCACATTGTTTATTTTATTACCAATGCCTCATATTTATTTTCTGGCAAGCAGTTCAATTTCAGGCCTGAAAGCATGCTCAGTGGAGACATCGTTTGCTAATACAGGTGTGATAGCTACAGTATGTATGTCTGATGGTCCCATCTATTCTGAAGATCGCAATTTGTACTTTTCGTGGAAGGTGGTGTCATTTCTCCCTGGACCCTGTCATTATATGTGCATATTCACTAGACTACAGTAAAGGCGGGCTTCCAAGTCACTCAGTTGGTTAATATGCTTGTCACGATGGCAGGCTGGGACCTATATCACCAGATTCATTGCAGACAGGCTATGCCATTAGCTAACTGTGACTGGGAGTCCACAGCGGCAGGATGGAATTTGCTGGCTTTGTTCTGCCAGAGGTACTGTGGATTTAAGTTGGCTAGGGTTGTTAGGGTTCCTGTTACATTAGTTCCTCCCCAGCAACATACCAGGCACCCACAGGCCATCAGTTGTTGTCAGTGAGAGGTGCACTTCTACTCCAATCGGAGCTAGCTTTCCTATAGCACTGATTTGACTGTAGTGTGGAAAATAAGCGCTGGCTCGTGGGTGAGCGCAATGGAGGAGTGAATGTGCTGCAGTGCTTCATGCACAGGGCATGGGTGGCACAGTGGTGACTCGAGAGACAACAACGCGTGAGTCCAAACTGGGGGAAAAATGAGGACCCCAATAGAAAAGGGGCCCCAATACTGTGTGGGATTACGAATGAATATAATTATATAGTAACTTTCATCCTTTTTCAACATTTCTAAAGCGTTTTAAGTTGGGTTGACTCACCTCAACTATCATCAATGTGTAGCACACGTCTGAGTGAGGCACAGCAGCCATTTTGCACAAGAATGCTCACCGAACATCGGAGGAGGTAGAGAAGTATGTGGTTAAGATGGCGGATGATCAGAAGGGCAGATTGAGAGACCCAGAATGGGAATATGGCCAAGACGCAGGGGAGCTCCCTGCCCTTTGCGATAAGCACAATGGAATCATTAATGACTCACCACAGCAGCACCTCAGTTTAACATACTGTATCTTCTGAAAGATGGACTGATCCAAACTGATCCAAATACATGGCCTGAAACTGTGCTGAAACTTTTCCTACAACTTGTTTCCCAATAGACCATAGAACTGAAACACTAAGAACTCATTAGGTAAATATATATAGTACATTTTCTTTGAATAGACCAGACTTTATCACAGTCGAGCAATAATGTACAGAATACATACAGAAACTGTGTCAGGAAAAGAAATGGGGTAGGAATTAACAGCATGAGGAAGTAAAAGATAAATCAAATCTCCCACAGAAGGCAGGCTACAGTCAGGGATCTCTGGGGGCCAAAGCTCTAGTGTCTCCCTGACTGCTTGCCCGTGGGCTATGCTGTCAGCGTAGGTTTGACCAACATTACGTTTTGAGTTCAGCCTTTGTGGTAAGACGCAACTTATCACTTCTCTTTACCAGAAAAACACAAAAACTTCTTGGTGGTAACGTACTGTCTGAGTGTAGCCAGGCAGTGGAAATAGTGTGTCTTCCTCTAAAGGAAGAGGATAAAGGGGCTAGGCCATATTTTTGTCCACTTAATGTGTCACAGTGCGGAATGGCAGCTGATAACAGACCGTTCATGGTCAATTTTCCCGTTTAATGCTTTGATGTTTTCTGTATCAAAGATCAGGACTGTAGGCAGCCTAATAGTCATGAATGATGGTGCCCAGCATTATGTTATTGTATGAGACAATCCATAACGGTAGGTTACATCAGTTAGGAACTGCATCCTAAGGCTCTGAAAAATTAATATGAGTTTTAATTATGGGTAAATAATGTCATATTATAACCCTATACTTCCAACGAGGGGCACCGCAGTCATCCTTAAAGCAGCAGTGTCCAATCTTATCTGAGAAGAGCCGGTGTTGGTGCAGGCTTCTGTTCTAGCCCAAAGATATGGATCTTTATCATATATGGCTAAAAGAATCAGTAGTCAATATTTATCAAGAACTTACCTTATAAAGTTAATTACTACATATGGATCTATAATGAAATTAGCAAAATATTCAAACAGATAAAGTAAAGATGTATTGCTTGTGTGGTGCCTGTAAATATCTGTTTCACATTAAGAGGCAGTATTTTGCAATTAGTCACATTGCAGAAATTCACTGTAATAAGTATGGTAATCTGTCCCTATCGCCTCATTTAAAGCAGACACAGATTCAACTATTTTTATGTAATTAAAGGAGGCGGGAAACAAATTAACCTGTTTCACACCCCAATGGTTTTGTGTGTTTGATAAGCAGCTTTAATCTATCACAGTTAATACAATTTTACTAATTGCTAAAGAAATTGCCGTGTGGGAGGCACGCTCCAAGTATAAATCATAATAGATACTGTACATAATGTATTACATTTCTAAGATCTTTCTTTTCTTTTCTAAAATAATCGCAGAATGCAGACAAGCACTATGAATAGATAACTGAACTTGAACACAACTGAACATAACAAAACATACGCTTCATGCTATCTTTGCCGTAGGTCACCTGTTGAATTAATAATCATTCAAACTGCACATGACTACAGGTATTTAAGTAAGACAAATTTCCAGTTCCATTCACGTTGTCTTCTGTAAGTCTGTTCAGCTTGTCCCCAAGGACCACCAAATAAACAATCTATAAATCAAAATATAAAGGTGTCAGGATGCATTAGAACAGTAGTTCATTGTCTATGTCATTTGAAAGGTGCCATATGCATCATACAAAGCCTAAAACTTGAACCATTTAACCTGATTATTGGCCTAACTCATTTTATTCTGCAACTATAACCATAATGGATCCAAAATGAACCTACCTCCACAAATGAAGCTTAGTGGAGGTAGTTGTAGTTAGCATTGGCCAACTTCTGAGAAGAATGCAGCATCAGCTATCCTTCACTTAACCTCTGATGAGAATCATGGAACAAAATGGTTTGGCATCACCCAGATGGGAGCTACACATTGTTGATGATTAAGGTGATTACACAGGCAAAAGGCTACACTTTATAGGACTTTAAGAAAGTCACTATAGGTTCACAATCAATTGCTTTATTTCTCCCCTTATTCTTATATTACTATTATGACATAAATGTTCTGTAAATGTATCTTTTCAAATCAAAAATCAGTGAATCAGGTTAAATAATATATTTTTGTTGTTATTATTTTCATGCTACATGCAGTTTCTCAGCAATTTGGAAACCCTGCAAATATATACATTACAATATTGTTGTAGCTAGTTTGCTTTGTACCTTCTGGGGACAAGAAAGAGGTAAACTATTTCCAGCACACTACACTAACCTAAGCAGTAACGTGAACATGCAGTACTCCAGGACCTCCAATGTAGCTAACTTAGCTATTGGATTACTAGAGCAGAACTCAATTAACGTTTATCTTAAAGTGGATGTTGCTGTATGGCATGTTGTGTATGCAAAAATGCTAAATTAAAGCGTTTAAAGATATTTACAGTGCGTTTACTCTCATATCGCTGAGTCGGAACCCCCTCCCCCGTAAGTAGCTCGTTGCACCTCCCTCTCTGCTCCACGTCTTTCTCTTTCTTCATTCACCGGCTGATCTCTCCCATCGTTTCATCCAGCCGGCCCGCTTGCCAGCCCGAAACGCAGTCATGGCATACACTCTTCAAGGCGGTACTAAGAAGAAGGTCTGCTACTATTATGACGGTATGAAGTTACACATTCCCTTCAACGTAGTAGGATGTCTGTGTAAGACTGATTTTAACTGAGTTTTGCGAATCGATTCATTCGAAACGTGCGATGTGGTTAACAGCTAATTTTGCTATGGCTATGGCTGAGGAAGGGACATGCGCTAGTTAGCTTAGCCAGCTAACCAGTGAATAGTTGGATATGCAATCGTTTATGTTCTCAGTAACGTTAAACGTGTGCTGCATGAAAAATAAGATTGAACGAAAGTGTTCTCTTTTAAATGCAGTGGCAATACATCAGTAATTGTGCATGTGCCTTCGGGTATTTGATCACAATAAACAGGGCAGCACGCTCCTGTGCAGTGGCTGGATTCTAATATTGTTGCTAGCGCAGAGTAGCTAGTTAGCTATTTACCATATAGAGGTTTCACTGATTGTTCTGCATTTCAGTTTCGTTTTGAATTTGAAGTTGTACTTTGAATGCAATTTACACGAATGACTAGTTCAATTGTGAGATAGCTAGCGCTCATCGAATAGGATGAAAGGTTACCAATTTAGCAATCTAACGTTCGCTGGAATTGTATTTCGGAAGTTGTTAGCTGGCCGGCTAATCGTTGCAGTCGAGGCCCAGTACAATGGAGATGAAACTCTGCATGAATGCGCATGATCAAGTTTGTCCGACATCACAATCGTGCTTCGGTGACCGAAACCGTCTCCCCTTCCCAGCTAGCTGGCGATTAATGTTAAATAACGTGTATACTGCAGCTCCATAGTTAGCGATAGGTCACAGCTCGCTTGCAGTACTAACATTAGTCTGAAGTCATTGCAATTAGCGGAAAGTATTATTCGTTATTAATTTAAAGGAACTAATGCGAGTATCGAAACTTGCGCAAGCTGATGCATTTCCAACGGGCTATCTCGTCAATAGTAGCTGTGCGTGCAAACAAAGTATTTTGAATCGCATTAATTCAAATATTCTTGCTTTGAACAATGTATAACTTGGCTAATATTAGCTACCTATAAAGTCGGATTCTGCGCTGCATTCTGTAGACTGTAGTACTGGTGAAATCCTCTACGCGGCTCTAGCTGCCCGAGTTGAGTAGGTCATGTTACGGCAGTGGTTGTGGTTAAATCATGATTAATTAAATATTGACGAATCATAATGATTTTGGGAGAATCCAACAAATTATACTAGCCTGCGATTGTGCAGGGGTAAGCATTACATTAGTAACATAAGTGCGATGATGTAGGTAATGTTACTGCAATAGGAGGATTGTTTGATTACAGGTCAACCAATGTCTTCATGAGGAGCAGTCCCTTGACATTGAGCACAGAATTAGACTATGAAATCGGGTCTGGGGAGAAAAACGGATTCCTGTTGGAGAAATGTAGAAAACTGAAAATGTGATAACAAGACAAACAATCATTTTGGTTTATGTGATTTATCACGTTTTTATAGGACACCCCTTAATTGTTTGTGGACATTTTGAATGTATCACATTTGTATTAGCAAACAAGCTACACATGGAGTAAATTAATGTGAACAGAACTATGACAGTTTATGTATCTCTCTTAGGTGTCATTTTTATTGTTTTAGACCATTTGTAAACCTTGCATTAGAACTAAAGGTTCTTATCGTTAAGAATTAAATTAATTAAAATGTAATTCTAATCATTTTGTTTGTGTGTGTGTGTGTGTGTGTGTGTGTGTGTGTGTGTGTGTGTGTGTGTGTGTTAATTTTCCAGGTGACATTGGAAACTATTACTATGGACAAGGCCACCCCATGAAACCTCACAGAATCCGCATGACCCATAACCTGCTGTTAAACTACGGACTTTACAGGAAAATGGAAATCTATGTAAGCGAATAACAGTCCGAATAATGAAAACATCCCAGCACATTCTTTTTCATGTTCGCTCTTTGTGGTACTTCATGTCAGTGTCGGGCATATCCAGTCCATTGTTAAAATTCAGTTTTTGTTCAAATTGATTCAGAAATGACTTTAGAAAGTCAGCACAATATGAAACTTAAAGTAGATCAACATCTGTTTAAGAAGTCTCTTTAATCTCAAAGGAAATAATTCATCCTCTTGTTGAAAAGCAGGTGATTAGAATATGTGGGTCCGGGTAGCGTCACATAAGTGCTAAAAATGAATACGTTTTGGGAGATACTAAATGCAGTTTGCTCAGACAACCATGTAAATGCTGTCATATTTACGATGAAATAACCGTTTTCCCCCAAGCGACCACACAAAGCCACAGCAGAGGAGATGACAAAGTACCACAGCGATGATTACATCAAGTTCCTGCGATCCATACGCCCAGACAACATGTCCGAGTTCAGCAAGCAAATGCAGAGATGTGAGTGTAGTCGGCTGTAAGACGTGCTAGTCTGAGCGCTCCGGAATTGATGGACGATGTCGCAGCGATGTATCTGGATAGACTGCCAGTTAGGCCGTCAGTGAGAAGTACATCTCTCCACTTTGTGTGGAAAGTAGTCACTGGCTTGCAGGCAAGTGCAGTGGAGGCGTACGCATGCTTTAGCCGCAGTGCTCCCGTGCGTAGATTTGGGTGGCATGGCAGAGGCAATTCCAAACTGGGGAGAAAAATCTGGAATAATTGTAAAAATAAATGTGTGTATATATAATGAAATAGGAAAATCTTTTGTAAGTTTGACTGAAGAAGACATTTGTTTTGTTTTAGTCCATGTCATAAACATGCTCTGGTCAGGACCTGAGTGTGTGATGCGTAGCACGATGCATAAATATTAGCATTCGTTTTGGATTACAGTATGCATGTCTAAGGTGTTTTCAAATGAACTCCAACTTGTTTTTCTTTTGTTTTTTTTTAAGTCAATGTTGGCGAGGACTGTCCAGTGTTTGATGGTTTGTTTGAGTTCTGTCAGCTGTCAACTGGAGGCTCAGCAGGTGAGTGTTAAAAAAAGAATTGTCCTGCCGTTGAATTCTAATATCTAAAATTGCATGATCTCATGCACTCATTCAACAATTAAATACATTTTTCTTTGGCAAGCTTTGCACTAAACTCCACATGGCTGCATTGGTCAATGATGAAGGACACAGTTAAGCATATTCTGTTCAAAAAAGTAACCTTAAACATCAAGAAAGTACATTTAAAGCAGGGGTGTCAGACTCCAGTCCCAGTGGGATGCAGTATCTGCTGCTTTTTGGTGTGTTTCGGCACTGAAGTGACTCACTTAAGTCATTGATTGCCTAAAGGTAGGTGGCCTACCTTGTTTTGAAGGCCTGAACTGGCAGCACATTTAAAGTTCACCACAGAGACACTGCAGACACTGCAGCCCTCCATGATTTCAACCTTCGACTGTCACCCTGTTTGGTCTTGGAGGTCTAGAGAACTTTTTCCAAGTAGAAGTTGGATGTTTGTACAAACCTTCATGTGGTATGACTTCATTGTCATACCGAAGACTGTTTGCTGTGTTAAATGCAGAGGTGCTTTCGATGTCACCTTACAGAAGTGGAATGACTTCAAGGAATTCATTATGCATAGAGATGAGCATCCATATTTGATCAAATCAAATCCTCACTGTGATAAACTGTACTGTATTAAGATTCACAATAATAATTTGACATAAATGCAGGAAAACAATTAAAATACTTCTCACGCCAGTTCGGCTGGATGACCTCCAGACCCTTTTAGTTTTTGGGTGCTCAGATGACTGGCAATAGATTCTCAAACTAAAGCTACATCATAATGAACAAAAATATATATTAGTAAACATTAAGCTATTTTGCTTGCTTAATTTCTCATTTTTATGATTGGTAGTAAATGATTGAAGTAAATGCTACTAAAGATTACGAGTGAGTCTGGTAGCTGTTTAAAAGAGGCTATATTAAGCATGTGGGCAACAGTTATATTATTTTGTTACTTCTTCGCCGGCTCACAAACTTGTTTTGGCTAGTTATCCAGCTAACTGCAGAGTCAGTTGAAGCACTATGCCTACTGTGTGCAACATATGCTACTGTGTGCATATGCTACTGTGTGCTAAAGCCTTTTTATCTTCCACACATTTCTATAGTGTGTGTAGTCTTCACTATATAAAATATATAATATATATGTATATAAAATGTCTCTGTTGAGTTGCCCTTCTCATTAATGTGTCAGTATTCACTTTATTTGAGCATTTCTGCATAAAGAGACAAATTCAGTCCGCTTTTTTCTGTGGACAATGCAGCCGGATCCGTGAAGCTCAACAGGCAGCAGACCGACATCGCTGTGAACTGGGCCGGCGGGCTCCACCACGCCAAGAAATCCGAGGCCTCCGGATTCTGTTACGTCAACGACATCGTTCTCGCCATCCTCGAGCTCCTGAAGTAAGTTGGGCCGCGTGGGGGGGGCACAGGAATCCGCCTTCTCCGCACGAAAAGAAAGATGAATTCCACTGTACAGGAAGTGTAGATAAACACTTCCCGTTGATATAGAGTTCCGTTGCTGGGTGATTGTGATATCTGTTTCTGTCCAAACTTGTTTTGCGCACGCCATTATGAGGAAAAAGTCCATCTGTTATTCTAAACATAGTCGGAACAGATACATCCCCCCCTTATTAAAAACAACAACAACAACAAAAAAATATTGTTATGGGCTGTAGTTGAAGCCATTTGGTAACGCATTGTTTTGTTCCTTTCCCTCAGATACCACCAGAGGGTGCTGTACATTGATATCGATATCCACCATGGAGACGGCGTAGAGGAGGCCTTCTATACTACTGACCGTGTCATGACTGTTTCCTTCCACAAGTATGGAGAGTATTTCCCTGGGACAGGAGACCTCAGGGTAAGTCTGACTCTCACTGAGGACTGCAAGGGCACATGTAGGAATGATTTGAATCTCCTCGGGCCTTGTGAACTCAGAATGCTGGATGGACATTGCTCGGGGTCACATTCGATGTCGATCCTGTTGTACCTTTCCTGCCTTTAAATCTCAATTTGAACACCAACGCTGCTTTTACACACTAGCTCAGCTGCAGCAACGTCTCATCCTGGCCATGCTTTTTGAGATGTTTACATTGCCTCCGAGGTACAGGTAACTGCCAAAATAAAGGGAACACTGGAGTAAATGAAGGATTAGTGCAGTAGCAAGAGTGTCCGTCAGGGGGTTCCATGGCCGGCACTGGTGGATAGGTTCGTGTTTTGGTTCGTAGCCCTTTCCCTTCACCACGACAGGGTACTTTCTGCCCCTGGATTCTGAACAGTGGAACCAGTTTTCAAGGAACCAAAAGCGCTTTACAATTCAACCACCAACAATGTGCAGCACCCACCTGGGTGAACGCGACGGCAGCCATTTTGCGCCAGTACGAACTAACTGCACATCAGATACACAGTGGAGATGTGAGATGTGAGGAGGGAGGGAATTAATTAATTATATATGTGTGTATGTATGTATGTGTGTGTGTGTGTGTGCGTATATATATATATATATGTATATATGTATATATGGCCAGTGCCATGCTCTACCAACTGAGCTACGGGACTACACAATCTTCTGCGCTCTACCATTAGCCCTGCTGCTTCCCGGATGTGTAAGGGGAGAAACGCTGCAAAGGAAATAACTTGTTTCATAATACTAAACATGAATAATATGTGGCTTCTTGATGCATTGTTTAATTTACCTCGCGGCGCTGCTGTTGGCAGTCCCGGTGAGGAGTAGCAAACGACGTGATTAATATTTGCTGCCGCAGTAGAAGGGATAGATGGCTGTTGGGTAGTGTGGGCCAGTCCGGTTTAATAAGCCTGCTAACGTCGGTCTTTCCTCTCAGGACATCGGCGCGGGAAAAGGCAAGTACTACGCTGTCAACTTCCCCCTGAGGGATGGAATTGATGACGAGTCCTACGCGTCGATTTTCAAGCCGGTAAGGGCGTGCGCCGATTGGGAGCGTGATGGAAAACTCTGTTCGTTTAATATACCGAAGCGAGACGGGCGGAACGGAATACGGGAGCCTCTAGTGTGTTTGGTGGGTGGCCTAAATGAACATAATGTATGCGCAAAGGCCAGGCCTTGAGAAGTCGTGGGCGATTCGTCAATATATTCGACAATAACAAATTCCTTAACAGAGGAGCTTTTCTCTCTTTCCCGCCCAGGGACTACAGATGTAAATTAGCATTATAGATAACGCCGGTACAGCTAAGAAGCTGTGCGCTGTCCCCGTCAGATAAATGAAATAAAACTGCAGAATAATTTTTCGTCCGCGAACGGGAGCCCGTTTGCGACACGAAAATCTCCCGATCTCATTGTGCTGATGGTATGGAGCGTGTTCCGTTCTGCTCCCCGTGGCGGTGAGTGTTTGGTTGTGAGGACCTCCTGTGTGGTGCTTTGGCAGGTGATGGCCAAGGTGATGGAGATGTACCAGCCCAGTGCAGTGGTGCTGCAGTGCGGGCGGACTCGCTGTCGGGAGACCGGCTCGGCTGCTTTAACCTCACCATCCGAGGTAAGAGGACACAGACCTTTCCCATCGGGGCCCCGGACGCGCTGTTTACTCCGCCATCTGTCCAAACTCCGCTTGTGTCGCCGGGCGAAAACACACTAAGCCCCTCGTTTATCCTGTCTTTTGACCTTTTTTTTCACGTTCGCGGGACACGCTGTCCGTCGGGGGCGCCGTTTTGTCGGAATGCAGCCTAGATTTGTTTGTGGTATGTCAGCGAACGAGCTCAGATGGCACGTCGCGATTTACCCCGATGCCAAAACGAGCGCCAGAAATGTCTCCTTGAATGTGTTATAAAAAAGAGTGAGTCCTCGGCCTTTCCAAAGGCGCCACAGTGTGCCCTGGGTTCTGGCTCGGGCTGAATCTCCCCCCTGCTGTGTTTCACCAGGCCATGCCAAGTGCGTGGAGTACATGAAGTCCTTCAACCTGCCCCTGCTGATGCTGGGGGGCGGAGGCTACACCATCCGAAACGTGGCCCGCTGCTGGACGTACGAGACGGCCGTTGCGCTGGACACGGAAATTCCTGACGGTACGAGTTTCCCAGGCCCAGATCCGCTCTGTCCTTCAGCTTTCACATTGAAGAATACAATTCACTAAGTCAAAGGTCTTGGTTGACTACCAGTATTATGGGTTCTGAAGTCCACACAATATGTCATATGTGCTACTGTCCCAGGTGGCTAATCTGCCTGGCCAGGATTTGCCAGACCCCAAAAAGTGGAAGCCCATCAAGTGCAAAAACTTTAATTTTGCTAGGAAACCAGAGAAAAGTGAGAAAGTAATGGTTATAGTGGTGGTGCTTTAAAATGGACAAGGATTTATATTCTTCCATCTCTCACAAAAGGCTGGCGTCAACCTACAGTAGTAGAGCCACCCTCTTCTTAAACGAGACGCTGTTTTAACAGCAGCTATTCAAGGCCCGACCAATCAGCTTCACTCAGATAGGTAATTTACCGATCGATATTTCCCGGAAAAGGTCACTTCTTTTTCGTTGCAAAGCTTGAGAAATGCTTGTTCGCTTGAGCAAACTTTTTATTGGCCCAAATACAACGAGTTCTGTATTATAGTTTAGCTTTTTGAGTAGTCATAACCGCATACCTGCGTATTTTTACAAAGCAGATCTTTCCCATTGTACAATTTATTTTCCAATTTCAAATATAATGTGACAGTTGATGTTCAGGGATCCCTGATTGAAAGAGAAATAACTCTTATCCTTGGCCTCTCCTTCCCATTCACTCACATTTAGCAGTCTCAGTGCATCACTGTTGGCACGTATCATTGCATTTAACTTGCAAACTGATTATCAGTGTCAACAACAAGGCATTCAATTAAAGGAAGAAACAGCGCGGTACACTTAAGTTCATCACTCAAGGTTTGAGGACGAGCGTACAGTGCAGGCAGATTGAATAGAGGCCTGAGTTGAATAGACGCATGCAGATTGAATAGACGCTCTCCGGGCCCAGTGGCTCCCCATTGTCCAACATTACCTGTTTACAGCATTGCACCATGGGAAACCAATAAAGCCATTGTGCTTTTTCATAGTTTACCCTCTGTGTCCCTGAGAGTGGAGACTGCCAGGGAGAAAAGAGATTTGCCCGTTGAGCCATGCTGAACTGAGTTCTGTGGCTCTCTCATCCCTGAGTGGAGCTGACCGCCAGCATGCCCCTGAATCTGAGAGTGCATTAGCACCGCGCCGCCTACACCTCTCACAGTGCGGTGGACTGACTGAGATATTAACAGTCCCATCCAAGTATTCTGTTGTCTCTGCACCTTGGGATGCTTGGACCAGGGGTCCCCAACCCTGGTCCTGGAGGGCTACAGGGTCTGCTGGTTTTTGTTTTCACCTTAAAATCAACAGCCAGTTCAGACCCAGGAAGCCAGGTGAGGTGAGCTAACTGTGTGATCAACCTCTTGAATTGATCACTTAAGCGCTGAATGACAACGAAAACCAGCAGACCCTGTAGCCCTCCAGGACCAGGGTTGGCCACCCCTGGCTTGGACTAATCTGCGCCTGTGCACTGACCTCGTCGCCTTGCCTCTTCCAGAGCTGCCCTACAACGACTACTTTGAGTACTTCGGCCCCGACTTCAAGCTGCACATCAGCCCGTCCAACATGACCAACCAGAACACGCAGGAGTACATGGATAAGATCAAGTGAGTTCACGGCCGTGTCTCGCGCCACGAGACGCAGGATGAAAGTCTTTGTTGAGGCTGTAGTTGAAGTTGGGGATTGTGGGACAGGTGTGCATGTGTTATCCTCCGTGTGCGCGTGTAAGTTATCCTCCGTTGTCCCACAGGCAGCGTCTGTTCGAGAACCTGCGCATGCTCCCCCACGCCCCCGGGGTGCAGATGCAGGCCATCCCGGAGGACAGCATCCCGGACGACACCATGGACGAGGACACCGAGGACCCCGACAAGCGCATGTCCAGTAAGACTCCTCCCCTCCCCTCCCCCCTGCCATTGGTTCACCACAGCTCTGTCCTCTCTGCTGTTGCTGGCTCCAGCGTACAGGCATGTGTGGAGGGGGAAATCCACGTGTTTTCAAACTTTCTTTGTATTTATATTGTAACTTATTTATTTCGATGGATATTTCTAAGATATTTCCTATGCTTAGCGGTTTTCAAACTCCTTAAGGAAGCTTTGTTTGGATTGACGAGCATTCCTCATTCCTCCCCCCCCACACCTTTAGTCCGGGCGTCTGACAAGCGGATAGCCTGCGACGAGGAGTTCTCCGACTCCGAGGACGAGGGCGAGGGCGGGAGGAGGAACGTGGCCAATCACAAGAAGAGCACCAAGCGTCCCAGGGTGGAGGAGGAGAAGAAGGAGACCGAGGAGAAGAAAGTCGGTGAGCACCGTGGGCGTGGGAATTATGGGTCTCCGTTAAACCTGTATCACGTTGCGTTCGTCCAATCCAGTGCAGTCAAACCCATCAGCACAGACGGGTTGTAGAAGATCAGGAGCACATCAGGTAGTGCTCTCTTCTTGTGGTACAGTGTAGGGCGTAAGAGCAGGCGGTACATTCCTCAACTGTACGTGGAACACAGAGGCAGAACTGGCAGTTCCAACTTACACTGATAAAATACTGTCATGTCTGGCTTCTGCTGGTCACGCTTTGCCTTTCAGCCATTCAGCCATCCGTTAGAAAAGGGGGAAAAACTAAATTGACATGAATTAAATTTACTGAACTACAACATGTAGGGGTATTGAGCAAACAAACCTTACTGCACAGAAGTACCATTATTATTTTGATTGCTTGTTATTAGAATTTATCCACACGCACACACAAAAAAATCCCTTTCTGTACAGAATGTGCACCTTCGAATAAGGCCCCGTGTAACAGAGCGCTTAGGCTGTCGACCTCCTTGCTTGCGTCCTGTATTTTGTTGGGTTTTCTAAACCGCACGCTTATAGAGCAATGTCATGGACACAATGTTCTGGCTCTTGCAAAACACTGACAGGGTCAGTCGATTTCTCCTGTCAGTTTAAGACAAAACTGGTTTATTGTTTTAAAGCCTGTGGTAGAACCATTGGCTTTCTTTCAGACGAGCAAACAAGTTTACAGTTGGGGTGCAGTATCAGGTGATGTCCCTTTTAAATTATCTTTTTGCAAGACATGAAGGCTATGTAAGAAGTACACGCAATATGGCCACTATAGACTATCGAGTGTAAGGGAACAGACTAAAAGGTGGTCATACGATCGGCCTGTTTTCTGTAAGCGTCAGGCTTCCATTTCTGTGCAGTAAAATGTGTTTGTCGCATACGATAATTCCACAGGACATGGCCACCCACCTAATCGATGCCGCTGCGTCATTTTGCGATTTAGAAAGACTTGCACACAGTAGGCCTGTAAGTTTAGAAGACTTGCACACAGCTCAGTAAAGTAATTAAGCCCTGGGATGATCAGGGCAGCAAACCGTGTTCGTGGTTCATTACCTCTCTTAACGATTTATTATGTGATTTTTCACGTCTTTCTTTTTATTCCGCAGAGGTAAAAGAGGAAGAGAAATCGAAGGAAAGCAGCTCTGAAAAGGCGGACACAAAAAGGTGAGGGCCAGACCCATCCGTCTCCAGCCGACCGGGCTGAGAGCAGGTCGGTCTCGTTTGCTCTGCGGTTATTAATCGCGTAATTACCACAGAGCGATTCACGCTGCTCTGAGTCGCGGCCCTCACAATGGAGGAGGGGGACTTTTCTGGAGGTTCCGCCATTTCGGGTCTGAACATAACAGCCAATTATTTCAGGTTCAGAAATTCATTTTCAGGAAGTCAGCGGGGAGCAAGGCCATTACTTGTCGGGCAGCAGTACGAAAACAAGGAAAATTGAGGTGAAATTTTTGCGCTGAAAATCATTTGAGTTGAGTGGCTTTGCAGCAACAATAGATTTGAGCCAAAGAGCAGAAATGCACGGGGGATCTTGCCCCCTCTTCCTCCTCACTGGAGAACAGCATGAGCCACTGGTCTGCAAAATATCTCACATGGACCAATGCACAAGTACTTAGCAGAGAATATGAGAATACTCAACTTCTATCATTTGATTTGTCCGAGGAAGGGTTTACTTACTGTACGATGCCGGGTCTTTAGAACTGTGTTTCTTCCAGATAGTTTTTTCCCCATGCTGTCAAAGTACTCACATTTACATTTACATTTTATATTTTGCCATTTAGCAGATGCTCTTATCCAGAGCGACATACAAGATGACTTACTCATCACTGTGAATCAAAGGAAGGTTTCTTACATTTCCTTTTGAAGATTTAAAATGTTGTCCCTCGTAGAATAAGATTTTCAAAGGAAGTGGTTGGTGGTGATACTGGAGACCCGTTCAGTGTCATTAAATACCACCAACGCATTGAAGGTAATGCATAGTGATTTTAATTATTCAAATTCACCGATTTGCCCATTTTCAATTCGGTGAACTGTGACCCAGTTTTATTTGAAAAAAAAACCTGATCTTGAAAACCTCAGGTTTGGACTAAATTCACATTGAAGAAGACTTCACAAATACCTGACTACCGTTAAAATGTATTCGTTTTACATTCCCCGTCCCACATCCTTCTCCCCCAAACCCACGTAGACTTCAGTGACGCCGTTAGTGGCTAGATCCAAATCAGGAACCTAACTGGTAGCCATGACATCCAGCTGGTGTCTATCAGACGGTTAGCGCTAGGCTTTAGCAGCACCTGCAACCTCTCTTTAAATGTCGAGAGGTGTCAGAAAGCATGTCGGCTACTAGCGGTGCTAAAGTAACCGTAAGCGGTAAAGTGAGGTCAACGACCTCAGAGCAGTGTGCGCAGTTGTTTGGATAAGGATTAAATATAGTGTGACTTGCTGTGTCTAGAGAGCCACCTCTAATGGTGTGCTCTGTGCCTCTATTGCATTAAGGGTACTGTAGTGCAGTGTGAGTGATCCTGTGAGCTGTACAATAATGATGCGAGCTCTGGTGTGAAGTTTGGAATACTGGCTCATCTGTTTGCATGATGTACTGCTCTCACGATAAGTGGTGTTGAAGGGGGGGTGTACACAACCCCTTGGTTTCCTTAAATTATCTCACGAGTGATTGAAGCGGTCAATTATTGGGTTCTTTTTATAGCGGTTATTTTCCGTGCTTGCGCAGACAGAACTTTTAAGACGGCGACTGAGATTCGTAAGATAAGCTCTCGGCGAGAAATACCCCCCGGCGGCCTAACAATATCGATCGCCGTCCCCCGCCGTGCTCGAACTCGTTATCGCAGGCCTCGTAACGAGCGCGGGCGAGGTGCAGCGTCCTCCTCCACTGACGCAGGCCGTCAGGCCTCCTGTTCTCTAAGCGCAGTGACAGAGGCCAGCTCCCATGCGTGCCGTGGGGTTATTCCAATTCTTGTTAAGGCCTCTACGTGCTTCTACGTAACTTGTGCGACTTCTTTGTGGTTCACGCAATGCAACAATGTCGCGAGGGCTCTGCAATATATAAGTCCGAAAAGGCTATGCGCAGCCTAGGCAACATGGTGTCCTTACACTTCTGTACACTAGTGGGCGTCAATGTATTGAACAGGGTCGATAAAGTTTTCACGAAAGGGGGAAACTCCTGTACCTTCGAACTTCTTCGGCCAATCTTCCCTGAATGGGGGAATATGACAGATCAAATTGTCAACCCCATACTAGAATTTAAAATGATTAAGTTGTGTTCTTTAAGATGGAGAAGGCCGTTCTGAATCAGTAAAATTGTAGTGTGTCCAGGGTTGTAAATGGGTGTCGAGTGCCTTGAAGAGGACTCTTTCCGCTTCTTTCTTACAGACTAGACATGTAAAAATCTGCTCTCGTTTACGAGTAGAAACACTTTATTTATGTGCTAATGAATAATTAAACGAGAGAATCAGAAATGTTTTCATCCTGTTAGCTCAGCTGCTTTTAATATGTTTGTTATGTTCGATGTTAAAAACAGCCGGAAATCCATTCAAGGGCAGTGTTAAAGGTAAATGTTCCCAAACGTTCTCCTGTGAGCATGTTTTCCTGTGTTGAGTGTATCTCTTCTGTTGACAGTGTGAAGGCAGAGCAGACAAGCAGTGCCTGATGTCGCCACAGGGGGGAGCACTGCTGGATGTGGTCAGCCCAGGGAGAGACCTCTCATGAGATGGAACTTTGAATTGAAAGCCACACCTTAAAACATATTTATTTTGAATCTGTGTAATGTAGATGTGATGTTTTCGTGAAGTAAGTTTATCGCAGAATTAGTTTACCTCCAAGGTGTTTTGTAATAGTGTCAGTTTTTTTCTTCTTCTTTTTTTCTCCACAGGAAGTGTTTGCTCTGCTTCCTTTAAATACCCTGTACGAAAGCATTTGTACTGCAAGGAATTTTGTTTTTTTACATTTTCTATCCATTTATAATTAAATGTTTATTTTAGAAAAGATTATGTATGTTCCTTTAGAATATGACAACCTACGATTACTTCATATGTTTAGAAATTGATATTTTGCATTTACATATTAAAATTGTTTTTATACTACGACAGGGTGTTATTTCTGTCATTCTTTAAACAAAGATTAATTGCATGTATATAGCAGTTACAAAAGTGCATATTTAAAGAAAATACTGAACCCATTGACGATGATTATTTTGTAAATGGTGCATAGTGTATTTTCTGCCTTAAGGGTACCGCATGCCAGTTGAATTCAGAGCCACTGATTATCTGGGGAAAATATTTGCTTTTGGATTTTGTATAATATCCAGTATATTTTAAATATTTACTACTGTGACAGACTTAGCACCTCAGAATTCAAGAAACTGCCAATGTGTTTTAATTGATGGAAACGTCGTTTACTGGAGTGAAAAGCATCAGCCCACTCCTGCATAATTCACCAATACCCCCTTCCCCATGCAACCTGCTAACTTTCTCAATCTGATTCCACAAGCTGCACAATGGCATGCAAAGGCTGTGCGTTTTTCCACCACCATTTCAACAAAGACAATGTATAGAACTAAGACCTTTAACTGTACTCCGCGTTAAAGGTTCTCTCCCTGGGGCTGCTTGCTGGCTTGTTTTGATAAGGCATTGTTCTAGTGTGTGGATTGGGCCCCCATGGTCTGGTATAGAATTCTGACTGGTGCTGGTGCTGACTGTGGCTATCAGCCGATGGAGTGGCACACGATTGGCCATAGTGTCGCCCGAGGAGGGAGGGGTTTCAGTAGATGGGACATCCTTGTCTCATGAATTCGGGCACCCGCAGCCTGGCTGCACAAGCTGCACATGAAATGTCCTCTTCCAGCTCACTGGATGCGGGCTTCGCCGGTGGATTGACGATTGAAAAGAAGCAGCACCTTACATTTGTTTTGTTTTGGAGGAGCGAATTGACAATGCAGTTGAGCATTTCAAATTGGAAATTGGTGGGGGCGGGAATTATGTCCCTACGTTGTAGACCGGATTCCTTCTGTTTAAATTCAACCGCTTATATAGCAAATGGAACTACTTAGCCAGATGGAGCAATGTATATCTCTCCCCAAAACAAACAAGCACTCGTGCGTGTGAGTGTTTACCGATGCGCTGAGATCCGTAGAGCTGATGTGACAAGCTCGTGCCACTCATGCTAAAAGAAAAATCTGTGTTTATTTGATCAGACATCCAGCCAGAAGCAAGTTTGAATACAAGGTGCAGCAAAAGTTGCTGTACCGTATTGAACAATAGCTTCGGTAAGATATCCAGCTGTGTAAATGGGGAATGTGCAAGTCCCCATACATTTGGCGTACGAACTATGTAAGATCCGCTTAATGTAGAGTCCTAATGAAACCAAACCATAAGTTCTCTAATGTATTTAATGTGCTAGTTCCCTGTTTCTGCACTGTTTTACAACGATTGCTTAATTACATAAATTTGATCTGCTTAGCATCAGAATACGTGATAGAGGTACTTTGAGACCACAGAACCTTTTATTCATCTATAGCAGCTTGGTTCAGAATATATCGTGTGTGTTCTCAATCTGGGTTTATTTGTGTTCTAAAATGCCTGGGCCTGTAATGGACCTTTGCTCCATAGGATTACCACAGGATTGCATGTTGCAGACAGTGACTTGATATGCTGGTGTTATAATTCTGATAGCTCTTGAATACGTTGTTGTGCAAATTGAACCCCGCTGGTTTCTGGGTAGTGACCCAACAAATGGTCAACAAGCCCCTGACTGAATCCCATGATGCCTCTGAGCCAAGTTCCTTCATGCTCTGCAATAGTTTGCAGGCCAGAGTTGTTGGATGGCTGTGGCATATCGTTTTGCCATATGTTCATTTGTGCAATTCAGTTGGGCTGCCATTTTATGGATGATTTTCTTTTTCAAGATACCATTTCACATCTAAAAGCCTTCAGGCTGAGAGACTCAACTTTCCCTAAAAAGTGAAACGATTATTTACGGCACCAATTTCCACCACTAGGGGTCGCGCTTGTCATTTGAGAGACGCAAAGACGGCTGGCATAAACGCCACCTAAGCCAACAATATTTGCGAGATATTTGCATTAATTCAGTCAAGCGGCACGTGTTACGTTTGCATATTACGCATTTGAGGTGGAGTGGAGAAGGAATGCTGACTAAGCAACATTGTTATTGTGGTGAATTAGAAACGGTGACCCAGGATGCCTTCTCTGAGACTTTTCTAAACGGTAAAACCCAAAAGCCTGTCATTTAGATACTTCTGTAAACGTGAAAATTGTAAATTAATGATGACGTGGTGGAACCATTAGCATTGTTTGTACCATGCATGATGACAAATGCATCGTTCAATTACATTCAAGTCTTTCATTTTACAAAAGTCACTGTGAGCAGTGTTTGTGTATATGTCTCCTAAAACAGCATAAAACCAAAAATTCATTCACTTTATCCACAAATTGCTTTTCTATAAAAAAAAACCCAGGGCAAGTTCAGAATTATTTGGTACCTAAAGGGCGTAGGTTCAAGGTGTCATAAATTGATGTTTCTTACCTTCAGAATAGTTGGAACACACAAATCTTATAAATGGTAAAATTATCCCCGGACTAAATCATCTCAAAATGTCCACTACAATCAGCGATAGTTGTTTCTCTGCTTGCACCCGCAGGCCAAGTTTGGCTTCATCTTACAAGAGTTTTCACTCTAATTGGGCATATTCCTTATGTGAATGTTGGTTTACATCAGTTGCCCAGCGGGCACTAAAGTTGCTGGTCCGGTTTGTGGGAACCGTTTGAAGAGCGGTGTTGTCCTAGGGCCTGTTGGGATAGGACTGCTTGTGACTCAGTGACTGACGTTATGCTGATGTGGGGGGTTTTAAGAGCCTGTTGGCCCTTGTTGTGAGTGTGTTCACATTATCCCCTCCCCAACAACTGAATCACCACCGTTTTAGTGAGAAACACATGACCATCTTGGATGGTGACAAACCAGTCTTGTCACTGAGTCAGGAGGAAACCTTGATTATTACCCATGGCTGAATTACACACCCTTGTCAAATCTTGCCAAAATATGTCTGAGATTGTAAATTATATATTCATTTATAAAGCTTGTAGGTAAATTTGACGATCCTGAAGCATTACAGGATGATTCAATCATTACAGCGTTTTGTTTGATTGGATCATTTTTAAACGATTGCTCTTTATACAGAATGCAATCTTTTTATTTCAAAGGCTTTGCAGGGGGTTTCCGTTCACAGGCATTGAACGTGAACGTGGAAGGAAAACACCAAAAATCATTACTGTAATTACTGAAGTTTAGCTGGGCGGATGCTCATTGGCAAACTCGAGCGTTTGATGTGGCATCAGTCTCGCTCATTTGTTTGGGATCTTTTCCAAGAGCTGGGAACGGCCAGCTCTGATACACTGCACGCCAGTGCCCTCTGGGGCTATCGATCACAATAATGAACCCGCTGCTTGTTCCAATCCAGTGTACAGGAAACCTGCTGTGCGGTGGCTTTCAACTGATATTTCCGGTGAAGTAAAATTGTGCCTCAGTGCTACACTTGAAACTGCAGCACAAAACCGGATGAAACCTTTTCAACGGTTGAAGCGTAAACAATGACGCTTTGCAGCTACCGCAAAAAAAATAGGAAAAAGTAAACGATCGAGCATTGGCCTTGTCGGCCTTGGATGGGCCCAAAACATGAAGGGTGTGTTTATACAGCCATATAAAATAATCCAGTTAGGTACCTGATATCCCAAAACATAATATACATAACAAATGATCATTTGCAGCACTTGGATATATTTATACGTATATTGTATATAGAGAAAGTGCTACATTTGTATTCACCCTCAATTTGTTTTTTTACATTTTCCCATTACAATAGCCACATTAAAACTTTATTTGCACCAAAGGCATTGATCTAAAGTGGTTTGGTTTACCTTGACAGGGAAACCAAGCACAAAAACAAGACTTTAGTTATGGCTGCTGATTTAATATACACCATCTTTTGGCTGGATTATCCAGTCCCAGTAGTTGCAAAACTCTCCACCCACCTTCCTCACATACACCCAAAGCAAAGTTGGTCAAATACCCCCATCCCTTACATGTATCAACCCTCACCTCTCAAACGTCCTATTCCCCAGGACAAGACAAAAGACAAAACTATCATCAAATTTTATTCACATTTATTTTTGCTTTTAGTGTGCTCACAGAAAATTAGAACACCTTCAGCAGAGGAGTTTAATAGCAATTTTTGTAAGCAAAGTTACATTCCATCTCTAAGTCAAATTGGTCAAAGCTTCTCCAGTATTTACAAAAGAAAAAAAAAAAAAAAAAGAGACAAGATGCTACACAAACATTGCATCTGATAAAGATTCCTTAATTTGTCAAAGACCACTGAAAGAAAAACATTGTCTGCTGTCATCGAAACATACCACAGTATATAAACAGTAACCATTCCACTTATCACAGCTTGGTTTGGAGTTCAAAATTGCTTAAAAGGTCTTCCAGGATGACTGTGTGGTTTTTTTTTTTGTTATCTTACAAAAGATGAGCAGGGTGGAAAAGAGCGGCAGACTTCATGTGCTTCTTAAGATCAAGATTTCATTTTTACAATAATCACAGTTAAAAACACCCCGCCTATACATACTTACACTTTATTAAGGTCATAAAACCAGCAATAAACAAGAAAGCCTATACAACTTGTATTTCTACTGAATCACTGACTGGTACAGCTAATGAGAAGTGAAAAGCTCCTATGGTTTTTTTTTTTTTTTTTAAAAATGACCTAAACCTAGCTCTGGGAATTTTAACTCTTTTTGTAGTCTTCTCGTAGTAAAAATGACTTAGTGTTGTAAACCGCATGGTACACTTATGGTACACAAAAGACATTTGTAATTTAAATTTTTTTTGTTTTTCCTTTTTTCCCGTTTTTTAAGACTACCCTTTACATCGTATCCTGTGGCACGTTTCCCCGGCACAAAGGTGCCATCGCTGATGCCGTGCCCCCCCGACCCCTCCCTCCCACCCCCCTCATTTACATCTCAACTTTGACCACCCTCCTCCTTCATACCATGGGCATGTCCATACATTTGACAAGTTTACATTTTGTATAAAAATGCAAAATATGCGACAAAAAAAGAACATTTAATACTGATGCAAAAAAAAAAAAAAAAAAAAAAAAGGTATACGGCAGAGTGTGGGATGCATTCTTCCCCCCATATTACGTATCTAAGCCACCCACCTCTCTGCCCCTTGGAATGGTAGTAACAATGGACCGAGATGGGTTTTGTGGAGGGGGTAGGGAAAACAAAAAAAAGAGAAAAGCTTTAAAATATCCCTGGTTGTAGACAAGTTCTCCAAAGCCAGGACCTGGCACCTCTCCAACATACAAACAGGGAAAAAGTTCTTTGATTATCTTTTTTTTTTTTTCTTTCCTCCTTTTCCTTTTCCTTTTTCCTCGGGGCGTCTCTCGGGGAAGGGGGTGTCTACTCCGCGGCCTCAGCCGCCGGGGCGTCGGGACTGGAGGCGGCGGCCTCCTGTGCTGCGGGCGTGGCGGCGGCCTCCTCCACCTTCGGGGCCTCCTCCTGCTTGGCCTCAGCGGCCGGCTCGGCCGGCTTCTCCTCCGCCACCGCCTCCTTCACCTCCTCTGCCGCCGGGGCGGGGGCCGCCGCTGCCTCCTCCGCCGCCGCCGCCGGCTTCTCCGCTGCCGTCTCCTCGGGCTTGGCCTCCTGCGAGGGGCTCACCTCCTCCTTGGCCTCCTCCTTGGCCTTGGCCTCCTCCTGGGCGGGCTTGGCCTCGGCGGCGGCCTCAGGCGCCTCCGCGGCCTCGGCCTTGGCCTCCTCTGTGGAGGCTGCGGCGGCGTCCTCGTTCTCCCCGCCCTCGCCCGTCTCCTTCTTGGTCTTCTTGAAGGAGAAGCCGCTGAGCTTGAACGACTTCTTGAAGGAGAAGCGCTTCTTTTTCTTTTTGGGGGTGTCGTTGCTGGTGGAGGGCGTGGCGCCGTCCTCTGCCTTCGCGGAGCCCTCTCCTCCTTCGGGGGCGGGAGAGGCGGCCTCGGCGTTCTCCTTGTCTCCCTCCGCTACCTCCTTCTCCTCGCGGGAGCGGCCTCGGCCTTCTCCGCCTCCTCTTTTGGACTCTCCTCGGCGGTGGCGCTGCCGTTCGCCTGCAACTCCTCTTTGCCGGCCTCCGCCGCGGCAGGAGAAGCGTCCCCGTTCACTTTCACATGGCCGTTTTCCTGCCAGGAGAAACGGAAAGCTTTAATATCGCGGAAAAATAGCAGGTTATGAATTAAACATACTACACGTACTGCTACCACTACCACCACGCGACGCAAGGGGCAGCAGACACCACAAAATCAACCGGAGGGAAATGGCTCTGATTACACCCCAAATTTAAATGTTAAAACATCCAAGAACCCTCCCCTCCTAAATGTAGTGCAGTACCGAGTGAAACGTTCAGGAGATCGTCGTGTTCAGCGCTCACTAAATTCATAAAAATAATCAGATTCAAAGACATCCCTCCCTGAATCTGGAAATCGCTTTTCTGGGCATCTGAAAAATCGATTCTGCGGGCAGCGTTCTGATAC
The DNA here is from genome assembly GCA_029706075.1 of Aldrovandia affinis. NCBI lineage: Eukaryota > Metazoa > Chordata > Actinopteri > Notacanthiformes > Halosauridae > Aldrovandia > Aldrovandia affinis. The sequence continues at coordinate 210,536 of JAINUG010000352.1, read as the reverse complement.
ACCACTAGGAGGCGATGCTCGGCTACCACAGCTACTGGTGAAGTGTAGCGCCAAATCAGACCAGATGCTCATTAAAACAGCAGATGCTCATTAATACACCCGATCACGCAGAGTAGCGTTCAGTCGCGGACCCAAGTTGTGACCCTCATTTACTTAAAGATTTAAATCAATGTGAATTTCCCATATTTACGCTTTGAACAGCACAGGTAAAAGCATAAACGCATACGTGCGGTTGACTGCCCGCCGTGATAGTAAGAGTCTCCTCTCGAGCCTCAACAAAAGGCGTGGTGAGCTCAATAGTAGCAAGCCATTGTTGCAGCCACGCAAAGCCATTCTCATCTACGCTACATCGCAAGTTGCCCCACAAAAAACGACGTCCATGTTGTAGTTGGTGGGGAAACGTGCCTGGGAAAGTTAACATTGGAATATTCGGTTGGCAGTAATTATTTGCACATGCCTTGGGGTAGCCGACATCCACCACTAAAGCCGAATGGCTCAACATTCATTCATCCATCGCATCGAACAAAGCAGCCGGGAGGCGTCAGGTCCTTATACCACTGACAAGCAGCGTTGAATATACGTGAAAATAGTTCAAAACCATTGACTCGAGTATACACACATTTAAGGCGCCAGTTTCCAAATTCTCAAAACCACAAACTTACTATTTAAAGAAAATGGGGGAAAGAAAAAGGTAAAGCGATAGTTAATCATCCAAATAAATATCGACGCTCGCAATCAAAGAGTAAAGCGTGTTCGCTTTCAAAAAGAAAATGTAACGTTAATCCATCCGAGGAACGGGCACCGGCGTGCCTGCGCGTGGATAAAGGTCCCCGACAATAACGCGCCGTGAGCGCACCGCAGCGCAAAACACTGAAACGCAAACAATTAACAAAACGAACGGTAGACAAATATTCTTAAACGGTTTTTACCTGCCCGTTTGTCTTAGAAGGTGAAGCAGCCGCCTCTCCGGGCTTTTCAGTCGCGGTTTCGCCTTTGGCGTTCTTGTTTAATTGCGCTCCCATGCTTTCGGTCCAACAAAGAAACTCAGCCTATCCAAAAAACGAACAAAGACCACAAGCTTCTTTCTTATACGCAAAATCAGCACGACTGCCCCCCCTTCGAAAAAGTTACACTGGAAGTGATCGAAGTCCAGTCGCAGTGAACAAAATGGGTAAATCGAAAAAAAGGCTGCCAAGTTAAGAGAAGTAATAAAAAATCCTAGATTTGTGGCTGTGCCGCCGTAGACAGGGTGGAAAATGGAGAAATCTCCCTTGTTGCTAATAAGATGCGGAGTCCAACGCCCAAGTGCACACATGAATGGGCATTCCGAGCGATGACGGCATCCGCACTCGGATCCAGCCAATCAAATGTCTCGCACAGAAAGAGGGCGAGGCTTAGAGAGCGAGCGAACAATGGGGCTGAGCAGATTGTTACAAACCTGAAAAAATCAACTCGGCCCGGCGACATTTTTCCTTCAATTAAACGACCAGTTAAAGGCAATATCTTAGATCAATGCAAATAATTACGCCACTATTATACAAATTACGTTGATTTTATACATGAAAAAAGTTGTATTTCACACGTTTGTAATTCTTTGCTTATTACTGACTCATCATTTATACTTTTGTTTGAATTGCTTAATGGTGACATGTTCGCTGGGAACTACTTAATTACAGCGAAGTGATTGGATATGTATGATTCGGAATGTTGCTTCTATTAGAAACCAATTGGTGACGTATTGAAAGAAGCTGCAACCAATCCTTTCAAAATGCACCCTGAATCAATTTTAAGTAGACTATTCGTCTGGTAATCAAAGGCTCATGGGAAATGGCAGGTCTTTTTTTTATATATTCTACCAATGATTTTGGCCAGTTAGTTTAGCCGTAATGTTTGTTGGCTGTAAATCGTGGTCGTGTTGACATGAAATCTACATTCATCTTAAAACCTACCAAAATGATTTAAATCGTTTGGGGAAAATATGTTTGAACATCTGCCACTTTTCCATCAATGTCTAGTTACTCTTTATATACGGGGCATCTGTACTCACTTTAACCCATACTTAGACCTGTCGTCTGATAAAATAATGAAAATGGGGGTTAAGAATTGAAACTCGTGTGGTAAGGAGACCCATATATTTTAACCCACCATTTTGAGAAAATAATGGACTATCACATCTGTGCATTTTTTGAGGAAGAAGCAATACATTACCCCCCTAATGAACAAGTGCATAACAAATCCAATTATACCCATAGGCGGGTTGGTGATCGTTGGCTATACAAATTGCAAGTTATTAATTAGGGAGAAATGATGCTGAAAATCTGCAAACATAAAGGGTGTCAGTCTTCCTTTGAAAGTATATCGTAGGCTATGTATACTACTACGTAATAAATAGACTGAACGAATAATATTTAGTGACCCGTTATTTCTACCAAAGGGAATGGAGAGAGGGAGGGGCGATGAGCCCAAATCAAGGCTATATAAAATGGAATACCGTATAAAACTTTCATTTCAAGGGCTCGAAGGACGTATTTGTACGGACAGGTTTAAAGTCCTCCCGTGTGGCCTATTTGCAAATATGTATTGCTTTACTGTACAATTTCAATAGCATGTAATTTCGGAATGTGTCTACAGAAAACCAATGCGTGTAGATATTCTTTCCTCAGTAGAGGAGCTATTTCGTTTTCTCCGTTCCTTGTCGCTGGGACTCATGTGGTTTCCATGGTGATTTCACTGGCAGAAGTGAAGCCAAGGCTGGAGACGCGAGTCAGGAGAGGAGTGACATGCACAAAGCAGCTCTCCTCCCGCCGACAGCGCGCAACAACTGCTAAAGGCAAGGCTAACAAAGAAACGGGGAGTAATGTAAAGGGGACTATAGGATGGGGGAAACGCGAGAGGGAGAAGAAAGCAGCTTTCTGCGTGTGTGCTGTGCTCAGTGCGAGTGGTGGTGAACTAGTAAGGGATACGACGTAGGAGGCCGGTGGGCTGCAGGAAAACGATGGAGGCGAGAAAAAGGGATATGATTCTGGATGTAAAGAGAAGAGAAAGACCAGATAATCGAAACTAGAAACTTGCAGCCTACGTGCTAGGCATTCAGTGTAGCGTGCTGGGTAAATGAAAGTTCCTCTTGGATGAATGACATGTTGGGATCTTCCGATTTCAAAATGAATATGCATTTTTGAACTTTTTTGGGGCCCAAATAATGGGATGTGCTGTTAGTTATGTAGCTACGATGCCGATGAGATTTTCCTGGGATTTTCCTTTGCCGGAAATTATGGATGTCTTGTTTTAAGACGTGCCTCTACTTTATCAGTGTATAAAGAAGACAAGGAACACTTTTTTCTCTCCAGAATAAGCGTATGGATGTGCACGTTTTTTTGAAAACAACTATTTCTCCAAAACAAATAAAAATACTGCCTTAAGGTTTTTAAACCCTTCTTAAAGGTTTTTTTTGTAGCTGCTTTAGTGGTTGTGTTTTATTTGCCACACTTGATCATCAAGGACTTAATATTACACTTTTGTCATCTTTCCTAACTTTTCGTGTCTGAATATATCCCAATACAGGTTTAGGTATACATGTTTGTAAATTGAACCATTACAATAACGTCATGAATTAAACGGCCAATAAATTTCGCCTCAAACCCTGGAAGATACTGGTAATGAAATAGTTGTTGCCCGAAACAGTTTTCATAATAAGAAGCTCAGGTTTCACATAAGCAGCCAGTAGATGTGAAGTACATGTTTCGCGTAAACAGAGGGTTACTGTTACAAAAAATAACTGGTTAAACCGGTTAACCTTTACCAGTATCGTTTACATAACGTTAAAACCAGTTAAGCAGATTTTTAAAACGGTCATTTTCATACATCATTCAATCACCCCCCCCCCCAATTAACTGTCATTTGCTATAATTTAAAATTAATTTTGTTTTTGTAAAGGTAAATTAAGTTTCAAGGCAGCTACATGAATGTCATTACTTAGTCCCCGCAACATCATCTTCGTATGTCTCTTACTTCAAACAAAATATAACATGATTTATATGCATTTGAAGTTCAATTTTAGCATTGTTTCAGGTTTATTTCTTGTTTTTGGGAGATTGATGGAAACGATTACATTACCCCATGGTAGATAGTATGCAGAACAGCAGAATACATGCTTAGTTAACCATCTCTGCCTTGCATTTCCCTCTTTGGCCTCAGTCTGCCCCTGCATAACCAGGCTCTAGTGAAGACTATACAATTCACCTGTGTCTCACACACAAACATGCACACATTTAAAAAAAACACACTGACACATACATGCACAAAGCGATGCTTACATGTATACTTAACTTATATTCTTAGTTGTGATGAGGTGATACCGAATGATGTTATTACATTTTGGGGGGGAATATGTTCAAATACACCATACATTAAAACACTCAAAGACTATTTTATATTATAGATTAAGTCAGTTTAATGAATCCTACTGAGGATAACAAAGTTTGTTTGTCAAGTGGATTACAGCAGTGTCCCACGTAATATTGTAACCTGTGTGTTAGATAGCTGGGTAGCTTTGCAGTCACCATTCCACAGTTAAAGTGAGTTGTATACATTCTATGATACAGAATATAAAGTATTGGAAAGAGCGAAGTTAAAGGGTGTGTCTTTTATTACAGTGAATATCAATTTAAAGGACCCCAGGAGTAGTGTAACGTAACACTAGATTGAATTCATCACGCTGGGGGTGAAAACTTATAGCTCAAGTGCTCAGGCCTTTTTTGCCTGGCAGGCAACTTTTCTGACTGAACTGGAAAGATGTTATACTTTTATGGTGGAACTGGTAACTTGAGAGTTGAGTCTTTTCAGAAGAGGGCTCCTGTTCGTACTTTCTGCTTAGAGAGTGGCATATATGGTCCCTGATCTTGGCAAGGATCCCTGATGTTTCACAGACGTTTTTTCATCAGCCCTTACTCTTGAGTTACTTGACCATATCAGTGGAAAATACACATCTTCTCTTAGAAGTCCGTTAGTTTTGTCTTTTATACTTCCTTTCCAGTTGATTCACTGCCACACTGTACGCACACAGCAGCTTAAATGGCTTTTCCTCTCAGTAAGTTTTTCCTTTTTTTCACTGCTGCCAAGCAACATTCTTGGCAGTTATACAGTGTTCTTGATGGCAGTGAAGGGAGATTTATAAGACTTCAAACTGAGCAAATTTAATTTGTCCACACAGCCGACATCATAATAATCATGTTATCTGACCCATTTGTCAAGTTGTAATGTTGTTCACTGGTGAATGTTCTATTAATTTGTCGTTGAGTGTGGTGTGAGCCTAAGCCCTCACTCTCGGTCGCAAGACAGCTCAGGGAATTCAGCGCACGTATCGCAGACTCTTAGTCTCGTTTCGAAAGGGGACAGTGGTGATTGTCACCTCAAGAGCATCGACTGGTCTAATTTAACCAATGGGAACAGATGTTGCTGGGGAGACAAAATTTGTTGACAAAAGCCCTCTGCTGAAAAAAGCAGTTTTTTTTAGAAAACATCACTTGGTTCTGTGCCTCTTCTTCTGTACTGCCCATTTCTTAGAGTCGTTCCAAAGTCGTTCATGCGCACTGTCTTATAGAGTCGAGAAGATCAATACAAATAGGCTCTACAGGTCGATAACAGTGGATCAATAGCAGTCAACTCCTTGAGAGCACATAATAATGCAATCTGCTATATGACCACACATTAAGGCATTGAATAGAAAGTTTAAACAACACTTATGACATTCACACTAAAAATATTCTTTCGTTCAATCAATTTCAACCTGGTCCAGTATTATATGCATTGTTCATCCATAACCCTTTCTATAAAACTGGGTAATGGGGACAATGACATAAGATGGGTGATTCTGGCTCCCGTTCTTCTTTTGGGTCTGTTAGGTGATGGCTCAGGGTGCCACATTTTATGGGTTATGATGATACATATACTGGGTGATTTCCTCTGCATTCCACATTCTAGGCTGGCCGACACGTCACTCCTGTGACAATGAGCAGGGCCGGCTGAAACAGAGCCACCCAAGTCCAAGTGAGGAGCCGTCGTTGCCCCTCGGTACAATCACTCAACGGGCCCCGTCGGGCCGTCACTCCCGCAGACACACAGCGCTGGCATAACCACCAGCCGGCCCAAGGCTGCAGGGCGGCAAGAATCACGCGAAACACAGGAAACGGATCTCCGAAAGTCCCTGGCTTGACGCGCGGGCCTGTTGACACGTTCAAGTGATCTGCCCGAGGGGAAGTGGGTCTGCGTTAGCGGGTACAAAGTTTGCAATGCAAATCTGTCAAAAGGAATGAGCCATGTTCCAACGCTGTACGTGGGAAAGATAAAGGGAGGAAAAAGCACCCAGTCTCGGTTTGGATACAGGGCCTTGTTGGTGCATTTCCTCGTGTTTGTCTGTGTTGCTTACTTTCTTTTGGCCACAGAGCGTGCACATATTTTGCATATCATTCTGGTCATCCAAGGGGCCATTACTCTGATTTATGTCAATACATTGTATTACGTAAGAATAATTTAAATGTAGATTTGGTTTGATGAAAATTTTACTTAAGGCATTTTGAATAAATGAGGACAATGTGCGTCAACGCCTTAAGTAATTTTATATCGTATTGTGCCGATGTCTTGAGAACATAGCCATTCCAGGCTTCAGGGTAATTTTGAAACAGGAATCTCAAAAGTGATACATGCCCATGTCGTGACAGGCATACTGTCAGTGATTCTTTGACACAACCTATGCGGTTAAGTCTTAAACTAGTTTTTTAAAAGATGGTTTAATGCTATTTTAGTCTGGAGGAGACTTTGACAAGACAAACCTTTAAGTCATCGGGATGTTTAAAAAAAAAAAACATTTTCTCAAACAATTTCCTGTATCTCCAGTGAAAAGCTCTCTTACTGAATAGCTTTTTGAATATTTAGAAAAATGTGTGTACCAGTAATATTATAGGTATATTATCTGTATTTAATACTTCACCATTTAACTATTATCAGGTAATGTTGTATTGTATGAAAAAAATCACTTATTACAAACAATAGAGGCATAACTGTACTGGAATGACAACAATTCCAGTGAGCTTTATATGTGCAGAGATCATTCTCACATGAAAATCCTTCAATTTACTATTTGCATGAAATCAAATTTCAGTAACTGACATTAAGCCCTGGAGGATTGCTGATTGCTGGGTCTAACACAACACACAGATTACCAAACACCCTTCAGCAGCTTTCAACTGTCTCATGCAAAGAACACGCTGTACTGAAGCTTCGATGCAAAGCTCAAAAAACCTTCCCAAACATAATGGTACCATGCAAAATGAGCAATCTAACATGTAGAGCAATATTTCCTTATGGCATAAGCGTAGTGCATACTGACCCATTGATTCATAATATGGCCGTTGCTGGACCTGATGGGACAGTGTGCAAGGATCGCTGGGTGGGAACGGGAGATGGTGGGATTTATCAGCTAATATTTTAATGTGTCCTAAGTGAAAACTGCATGAAGCTTTAAACTTTTTTAGGTTGTTTTATCACAATTTTGTTAGGTTGCGAACACGTCCATAAAATGTTTTCCTACGGTCAAAAAAGTGTGTTCCGACACCTATTTAAAACATAGCTGGAATGTTGTGGTTTGGGTTTAGTCATTTTGGGGCCCCAATCAAACCTCAATTTTTAGGCTCCCTGTCATGTGCCATGTGATGTCCAAAAAATGTAAAGATACTGTATCTTGTTGAGTAGATTGGCTACAATATCTAGCAAGCGAACTAAATTGACCAATGCTAGCAATGTTATTTGAGCAGCTCTGTTCTGCTTCTGAGGCCCCAATCCATCGATTGGTTTGAGTTTTGGGAAAGCACGCCACTGTTTTTAAAAGGTTACACTATCTGGACATATTGTGGGGGACCATTCCAACTTCTACAGGAAGCAGGTCATTTAAACTTCTGTAAAAATATAACACACAGCATCTGTATAGTTTAGCCATTCGCTTCACAAAAGCATTTTTGTCAAAGACTTTTTGATGCTACTTGAAAAAAATGTTAATGCATTTAGCGATGCTGATGCAAATTTTAGTTTCTATAGCTTCTTATTTTCTTTCCAGTTTCTTGTCAGTAGTATATTCCTCTTATTATTGATGAGCCTTGGTCACAAGTAATTTGCTAAACGTGAATAACTACTTCACCACCGCCTATGGTTATGGAATGTTAACTTTTGCTCTTTCTTGCACAAACTCAGTGGGAGGAGCTGTTGAGACTGTGTTTAGATGTAATGTTTCTGTGCTGAATGGGTGGTCCATCGGGACCGTACTCATCAGTTATAGCCAGGCCTTTAAGCATAGTAATACAATAATGCCCATGCATGTTACATTTTTTACATTAAAAAAACTTGAACAAACAGTGCTGTGCCTGGTCTTAATCATATTTTGGTGGAGGATTTCAAAAGTACTTTTATGCCATGATCTTTAAACTATTTAATTTAACTGTTTCATAAACTGTAATGCACCACTGTTGAAGTTGATCCAGATAGTAGATGTAGATAACACATTTCACAAATCCCATTAGCATCAATTTGCAATAAATTCAATAAGATTAGGGACGTTGAATGTCATTTGGCAGACGTCTTGAGAATAAGGGAGATACTTAATGAATTCATCGTTTATTTATTCATTAGATGAATAGTTTCATTTTCAGAAGTCTTAGGGTAGTATATTTTTTTCATTGTGTAGCCCGACTGTAATGTTATTCCAGTTTCCAGTTATCTCATTCTCACTGGTGAGTTGTACCTTTGTTACCCAATAAGATTAGCAGATATGTGTTTTTGCATGCACCTTTTGCCGAATCTAGATTCCACAACGGATATGTTTCATAGTGTAAAGACCCCCGTATGTTTGGTTTCTGACGTGACTCGACTGGGGCCTTGCTGGTCCAGTTTGTTCTCCTACTTGAAAAGTCATGACGATCGAGAAACCTTTACAAATTCTTATCTCTGCTAACAAAGCCACTATTTACCCCAATCCATGGGAAAATGCCACTGCACTTTAATTTGTAGCTGGTTAGAGTTACAACAAACATGCAACAGGCAGATAAACAAGAGCCACATGGCCTGAGAGTGTAGCCATTGGCACAATTCAATGAATCAACAGCAGCTTCAGTATTCACGAAGCGGTTGGAGGAAGTCTCACTGTTTTACATTTCCCCCAACACATTTGCAGCATTTCAGTCATGATTCATGATACTCCAGAGTTTGGAATTAATTTGAAAGAAATAATGTTAATTCACTGCAAAACATTCATCTGCCAGTTATGTGTCTGTTGCGGTGCTGCTCAGAATTCCATTAAAATTCCATGGTTTTCAAATGTGTGCAATATGTGAACGCGTTTGACAGCCAACAAGGGGACAATAAACATGTTCACTTATTGGATCTTGTGTCTGTTTATATCAGACTTCCAGAGTAAGATTTGAGATAAGAAAAAGAGCTGTGGCAACCTAAGTATGAGACTTTTGACATGGAAGTTGCAGAGACCTTTGGCATCATGCTGTACAGGTATGCTAAGGTGATTGTCCCACACTGGTAAACCTCAACGGTCCTGGAGTCAGTAACAAGGGCCTCCTTTATTCTGGAAATATGCAAATCAGTGTCGTCAGTGTACGTCAGTGTACCAGTTATTGTGGTGGTGGGGGGGGAGATAACATGACCTAAACCCGCAGCTCAAAACAATACCCAGTGATGTGTGTGTGTATGTGGGGCGGGGGGTGTCATGTTTCCATAGCACCTGGCTGGCAGAGCGGCAGAGCCCAGTGGCATCTGTCTCTTCCCAACATAACAATGACACACTCAGCTGTATTCAGTCCTGCCACGTTGTGGTGCATCCTGAAACTTGAATTGTACCATTTATGCTTTTACTTCTCAATATTTACACAACATTTACACAACATTTTAATTATTGTCTTGAAACTCCGGATTCAAAAAATCTATATCAACAAATGTACATGAAAATGAGCCATTCAGGTTGTAGATGTAACTACATCTATGCATGCAATTGGTTGTAAGGAAAGCTGAAAAAGCTTTATCGATATCATCTTTTCACATTCGCGTTCAGGCATGTGAGGGCAGGATTTGTCCAGAGAATCGGGGGAAGTAGAAATGAGCACAAGTGAAGTTAAGTTAAGGAAAGCACACTGGAGGTCTGTAATGCATAAATCATTACGGTGATGATGGTTGTCCTGTTCAGCTAAAAGGTTTCTGTTCCCCAACGTGACCCTCCCCCATGCGTTGTCTGCACTAACTGCTCAGTAGCCTGATATGCCGGTGGGTTTAACTGGAATCACTATCACAGCTGTGTTGAGAACAAACATACAACCACAACCTATTGGGTATGAGCTGATAAGGGACCAGACTCTATAGTTATTATCTTTGATAAGAATCAGAGATATCCCACTATAAGTGTGGACAACTGTTGATGATGCCTGGAATTTTACCTTTTTTAAAGTTCAGTGCTTGTTGTTATACTGTTGGGGGGGGGGGGTGGAATCAGCTGGCCAATGAAGTTTTTCAGCATTATGGAATGCCAGAGTGCATTTGTTCAGGGTCAATGCTGTGTAATTAAAGCAAATGGAGGCATGGTAAGACGTGAAGGAGACAAGCAGAGGAGATGAGTGATTGAGTGCTGTGAATAGCTTCGCACAGAACAGCAGGGAGGAGCTCAATGGCCCGGGTGAATGGTACAGGACAGATGGTGAGAGGAATCGTTTTAAGGCTCACTCTTTCTCCGTCGTATGTGTTGGTTCACGGCTTCCACTCTCTTTACGGGAATCCTATTAATTGTGCCACGCTGCATTTTGTGGGAAACCCTAAACAAATCCTGTGGGTTTAAAAAATGAGATTTGTACGCGTGCTTATTGGAACAAAAGGCAGGGAACTGAATACTGACCACGGCACAAAGAATGGGGAAATGTGATATGTGTTTTTTAAGCCTCAGTTTTGTGTGTTAGGGAAGAGGGACGGCTTCTGCTTTCCTGAATAATTGCAGGCCTTCACTCCCCTCTGTTGGTCGAGCCCTGATTTGTATTTTTGTTCCCATCACTTTGTTTCTTCCTCTGGGCTCCACCCCACCTTCTTTGAGGGGGGGGGGATCTCCTGTTTTGGGTGTGTCTGTGTTCCAGCCCAAATGTTGATTAAATCCCAGGCACCACCGCCAGCTCTCCAGGCATAGACTCACCTCTCAGCAGTGCAGTGTAACGGTTAAGGAACTGTGCTTGTAACAGAAAAGGTTGCAGGTTTGAGTCCAAGGTGTGGCACTGCCATCGTATACTTGAGCAAGGTGCTTAACCTGAATTGCGTCAGTAAAAAAAATCCAGCTTTACAACTGGTTTGTATGTAAAGAAATGTCAAAACTGGATAAGAGCATCTGCTAAATACTTGTAATGTGGTGTTCTCTCTCCGAACAGAACTCTCACCATAAGGTGGGTATGAATGGTGCAATGGTGCGATCTGGGATGCTATAGTGGGTGCTGGCTTTGAGCTGAACAGAGCAGAAGCGCAGGGGGGAGCTGGATGTGCAACAGAATGCGCGCTCCCACACTCCTGTCTCTGTGGACCCCAGCAGTTAACATGCAGTGATTATATTCACATGTAGGGTCCTATTAAGGATCATTTCAGCCAGCTGCAGTCTTCCCACATCTGTGTGTGGGAGCAGAGCAGCAGAGGGAGTAATGGCATCCAGTTCCTCTGAAAATCACATGGAACCAAAGTGTCCATTTCGCTCGGCATTTGTGCTCAATTGCAAAATGATTTTGCGATTATGAAAAATTATTGTTCCACCCTCGCCAGTTTATGGTCTGAAGCATAGTTGGGGAAAATGTGACTGTAAATAAATGTTTAAATATTAATGGTTGACATAAACATTTTTATGACATATTGTAATCACATAATAGCTACACATTAAATAAATGTCACTATAAAAAAATACAACTTGCAGGACTCAGTTGGAATTAAACCTTTATTATTATGATTTTAGTCGTTACTCAATCATTCTTACATGTCAAAGTAATATCATTAAATTTTTGAGTTAAGTGGTAAATTAATGTAACAATTATCAACTTAATGTCCATGTGTATGTGTGCATAATAGTGTGATACTACCTACAAATATGAATTAATTGTATTACAGCTTTGTGTATGTCTCTGTGTATATAGGTGGGGGCGCACGTGTGTGTGTGTGTGTGTGTGTGTGTGTGTGTGTGTGTCTTGCAGCTGGAAGCAATTCAGTAACTGGTGCTGTGAGGTGTGACTCATTAGGGAGGACAGAAAAAGCCTTAAAAGTAAAGTGTGTTTTCGAGCGTAAAGATACTACACATTCCCATCAAAATATCTTTAAAGTCACAGAACAAATGTACTATATAAATGTTTGACAGTTTTACAATTGTATTATATTCTATAAAATGATGTTCATATTACCTCTCCTGTACATGTCTGGAATGTAAATGCGTGCACGATTCAAGCCCTTTTATTCAAAACCAGCAAAAACAAGCATCGACGTTAAGACACATGTACATATTCACGCGGGCAGATTTAGACATTATGCAGCAGAGCGACGCAATTATGAGACAGGAGTATATGAGGCGCGCGACAGGAGCACACAGTCGTGACCCCCGCGTGCCTCTGCGCTACCGAGGGTGCGAGAGGCACAATTGATTAAAAGCAGGTTCTCTGGGGGATTGGCTGGATTGTTTGTGCGGCGTGTCGATCAGACATTTGTCTGCGCGGATCGCTGCCTCAGCACCCGGCTACAGCCGCAGGAATGCCACCGGCCGACAGATGCACCAGAACAGAACCAGCATGTGTTTCACAGAGTAATCGCTTTAGCCTGCCAGCGCGCCGGGTGCCAAGCTCATTTCGCTGCGACGCAAGCCCTCCGAAACTTTCACGAGAGTTTTGCGCGCACGTTTGCCGTCAGGGTGGCTGTGGCGCGCCCACGAACGCCGTCTATCCTACAACAACGTGATTTGCGGATTGGTGTGCCTATCTTTTGTTTGATACCAATATTAATGTTGCAATTGCCTGAGAGATTGTCATGTTTTCCATATTTCTACCACCATAGGCACATGAATGTGCTGCTTTGCAGCTCGTTGAACGTTGTGATGAATGTTGGGATTTTTCTACTCTTATTTTCTCCAAATAGGAATCGCCAATTGTACTGTGGCAGGGGTGGCTAGCCCTGATCTGGGAGAAGCACAAGGTCTGCTTGTTTATGTTTTCACCCAAAATCAGCAACCAGTTCACACCCAAGAAACCAGATGAGGCGAGTTGACTGTGTAAGCAACTGCTTTAATTGATCAGTTAACCGCTAAGTAAAAATGAAAGCCTGAATTTGGTTTTCCAGGACCGAGGTTAGCCACCCCTGGTTGGTCTTCAGTGCTGTGGCACCCACACACACACAGAAAGCACTGCGGCCAATGTGCATGTCTGCACTACAGTTGCCTTTGAGTTAGTTACTGTTTTACAATATTTACAGCCCACACAGCAAAGTACAGGAGAGCTGGCACGGATCAGAGGAGAAGCGTATCTCTCACTGATGACGATCGGTAACCTGTAGGTGTCTGATGAGTGGGTGTAGAGGCACATATGTAGCGGTAACCCAGGGAACCCTTGGCTGGCTTTATCACAGCCAACCCCTGCAGGTCGAAGCCGGTTGTGTCATGCTGTTGTGGAGTCTCAAGATCAAAACGAGTTAGTCGGCCATTTTATTTTATTTAGTCAGTAAAATTATTAAACCGTCATCCAAACAAAAACCAGCAGACACTGCGGCTTTCCAGGAACGTAATTTAGGACCACTGAATTAGAGAGCAAATGAACGTTGTCAATTAACCAGTGATCTTGACTCAACGTTCATATGCTCTCTAATTCAGTGAGGTGTGATCTCCCATAATGCAATGTGCATTCCAGAATTCCCCATTGAAACATTGCCTGATCTCTATTACTGCTTAGATGGGCTTACTTATCATGGCTTGCTCATTGTACAACATCTAAAAATTGCTCATTTACTATGCTGCTGTAGCATTCATTGCAAATGGAAAACACTGTGTACGTGTATCGAAATCGCCTCACCCAGATAGACCTCATACGAAACCATTCATACACCAGAAACTTAACATACACTTTTTCACCATCTCTCCCAATTCTAATAAAATGATTAAATATCTTCTCTCTAATATACAGTACCAGTCAAAAGTTTGGACACAGCTGCTGGAAACTAGGTTTATCTCATAATTGACAATATACACCGTATACACCGTATACGTTTCTGTAAATACTTGAAAATGACAAAAAAACACATGTAACAATAAACAAAAGGAACATCAAAGCAATGTTCAAGAAAATTGAGTTGAACATTGAATCTTGGATTCTTCAATATAGCCACCCTTTGCCATGATAACAGCCTCATAAACATGGGCCATTTGGTTAATAAGTTTCAGGAGAAAATCACCCGACATGTCTTCCCAGCTCTCCTGCAGCAATTCCCAGAGACACTTGTGGGGTACTTTGCTTTGCCTCTTCTGTCCAGATTGTCCCATGCAAGTTCTATGGGATTGAGGTCTGGACACTGGGCAGGCCAGGTCATTAGTTTGAGTTGTCCTTCACGTTCCTCCTTCACCAGATAGTTCTTGCACAACTTCAAGGTGTGTTTCGGGTCATTATCTTGCTGAAGAATGAAGGAGTGCCCGGTTAGCCGTAATCCAGATGTAAGGTGTGTCCAAACTTTTGACTGGTACTGTACCTCAATGGCACCAATAACTACAACATCAATTAAAAACTCTGTATACTTCATGGATAAAATGTCATTTTAAAGATGAAATCTGAGAATAAGGAGTGTGTGTGTGTGTGTGTGTGTGTGTGTGTGTGTGTGTGTGTGTGTGTGTGTGTGTGTGTGTGTGTGTATCGTCTGGTTGGGGCGGAGGGGGTCATTTTTCTATGCTTCCACTCGTTCTTCAGTTTTCCAGGTTGAGCTTCCTGTTGTCAAATTCTTCAGTGGTTATCCTGAACATACATACATACATAATAATGTCAGTACATTATAAGGTGCCCTTCTGCATGAAACATGACAATTTATGATGAACAGACTTTTATGTGAACATATACAGGACGGCTCCTGTCCATTTTACCGGCCCACTGGTGACTGATCAGACCAGTTCTTGAAAGGCAAGCCCTGATACAATGACTGCATTTAATTACATGCGTTTTAGTGTTCCCCGGTGAGTTTGGGTGGGGTTCTCTCCTTCCCTTCTCCTCCATTTTCTCTTTAAAGCCGGAGGTGCACAGGTTTCAAAGCACTCTCCTGACACATGGCGGGAGTTAGGGTCTGTCGAAAAAGTCGATGACCGATGTCATAAATAGAGAGGGATATTGTTGACGTGTCCTCCAAATTGTTTGGTAGGGTTTCTCTGTCATGCTCCTTTGTGGACAGCTCCCCGTAAATAACGACCCTGTGGACATCACCAGGGACGCATACCATACCCACCACACCTGGGTCTTTAGTAGTGTCCTGTCTTCATTGTTTATGGGGTTGGCTGTCTACAGCGCGTCTGAGATGATGTATTGCTATAGTCCTCCTGGCAGCAGATGGAGAAGCACTGATGAAAACGCTCAAGGTTTGCCATCGGCACGCCATCTAAGACTAGCATCATTTCACAACACCACGATGGCATCTGGATGATGCAACGTGTTTTGTTCTTTCCAATACATCCTCAAGCATGCACATTCACAGACAGGACAGTGGAATGTCTTGTCATGGGCCATTCATAGGATTCATTCCTATGGCATTAGCTCTTAGCTTTCGGAGCACGAAAGTATCTGGATTCCCTTCCTCTTCGCAATCGGGCTCCCCAGGTTCGTAGCGCCACTGTCCTTATTAACGCTTCCGGCCCCTGTCTAAGGTTTGCGCGAGTCCTTAATGAGATGAGTCAAGATCCTCTGCTTAGCATGAAGTCTCCTTGTGTGAGATCCCCGGGGGCCGTTTCAAGGCCGCAGATCAAAAGGCCCTTCTCCTCAGCGTGGCTCTGTTTCAGAGGAGCCGCTGGCCACGCCCCGCCACTCATGTGCGCCGCCGTTCCGGGCCCAGTCGCCGGGCGGCGGCTCCAGGCCCCAGGGAGTGTTTACACACCGCGGCAACACTCTCCCCTGCCCTGCTTATCACTTGTCAATTAACGGGCAACACGTGTTGAGGATCCCCGACCTTTGACCTCTGTAAACAGGACTGCTGCTGCGCGAGATCGGTGGCGTTTAAAGTCGGAATTTAGAGGCACAGGAACACGAACAAAGTGCCCACTGTGCGACCGCCCGTTCCTCCCGACTACAAGGCATTCCAGCCTGGCTCAAACCCTGCAGCGGTGTCTGATGCACAAGTGGTGAACAGCCACATATTTATGTCATTAGGAGAGGTCCAAAGGGCCTGCTTTTGACAAATAAAGCCTTGGCTGATTGTTTGTTTATTGTGCCAAGTATAGCGTATTACAAAAATAAATGGCAGATCCTGCTTATTGAAGGACGTACATACATTAGGTCCGTACAATTCAATTTGAAAATGCTTTAAGCGTCCGTGGCCTGCTGTTGTTGTGGCATCCACTTTCAAATAACTTGAATGTTGCCTCATGGGTAAAGTGTAAACTCATTCCATTTGGTTGATGTGTTTACTGCGATGAGGTGAGAAGGGTGATGCAAAATCATTTTCGGTGCTGTTTAATAAAACAAAGCTGCAGTGAGAATTATTGTTTCTTTTTTCGTTGCCAGCAAAGTCAATTACAGGATAACGCAGCTGTGCTTATTTGCCTGTCCCAACTCAAACCGTGATTTATGCAAGGCCTGTGACGAGGGTGGGATAGACTGTGGGTTGCAGCTGCAGATGCAGATGCAGATGCATGTGCCTGGCTCAGCTGACTTAACCCCACGCTCGCTACGGGACTCAAGTCAAATCAGAGCGATTACATCACACAAGTGTGGAGGGAGCCAGTCCATTGGTAATTCATCCTTGTCTGTCAGTACAGTGTCACTTTGGGTTCCCCCAAAGGTACAGTTTTGTCACTCGCACAGGCTTGTCACTTGTCACTCACAAAAAAATCTAAAGGAAATACAAATAAATTCCAGCAAAGGCACAGAAAATGGGACACATTTCCCCACCCAATGCTGCAGAATGAAGTGTTTTATTTCCCGGTGTGCTGTGGTGCAGGAAGCAAAGGGGCCTGTTAAGGACATTTTCATTGAATTTTTTATTTGTTTCTGATTCATTTTTCTCCCAATTTAGTGGCCAACTATACTCTCTATTTATTTCGATTTTGCCCTCCCCACACGAACTTGCCGCCCCCATCTCGACAAGGCAAGCTAATTTTCCAAGGGCAGCGAACTCTGCTTCCTTTGAGACGGAATTCGCCCACCCACGTTCTGGAGACACCCTTACGCGCTTGTCAGCGAGTGCCGGCTCACCCTCCCCCTTCCCCCTGGGGCGGACAGCCAAATGCCGCCCCCGATCGGGACTCCCCGCCAGGGCCGGTCTGGTACGGTCGAGTTTCGAACCACGATCATGATAGGCAGCTCACACTCGTAGTGTGGCCCAGCCAATACGGGTGAGTTAGACCGATACGCTATCAGAGGGGCCCGTTCAGGACATTTTGGTCGGCGCAACATTGTCCGCTTCACAGAGTCCTACAGATACAATTACACGCTCTCCCCGGTTTGATACTGGAGAGGATTCTTATGCTAGTCGCACATTGTCAGCATAAAAGTATGCTCAGCATTAGCTGAACAGCAACACATTTTTATTTGACTCTTGAGTTTTTTTACGAGGAAAATTATATTATGCAAAATAGAAAAAAAAGTAAATATCCATTAGGAAAATGTTCATGTTGAAAGCTGGCTGAGCAGTCATGTGCCACTTCATTGCCTTTTATTTATATATTGTAGTACTCTTTATCCAAGGATTGCAGAGCTATGGTTTGAACTGTTATCTAGCAAATCACTGTAGCACACATTGGTGGTGAGCTAGTAGAGTTAATTAAACATATGTGACTAAACAAAAGTCAAAAGACCTCTTTCCTTTATTGCTTCCCTGAGCCAAAGCAATGAGGGGGTATTTCAGTCATCTTTTATATGGCTTTCCTAGAGAAAGCCTTGTATCATTTTTATTAGAGGCGCATAAACTCAGCTGGAGACAACGTAAGCAGCTGCCATGACAGTGCATGGAATTAGAGCCCCCATCTCTTGCTCTTGTTTTCAAAGGCGGTGTCTTAACATCGAAAGAGGTTCATGGGCAATGCGGCTGTTATGTCCCTTGTTCTGACTGAACCGTTAAATGCAAATACAAATCACAATGTTCTAATGATAGTGACATTATCAGAGGGCAGTGGAGAGGTGATAGTGACGGATAAAAAAAAGGGGACATAACCAAGTCTTTTGTTGGCGTCTTCATGCTTCCCTGCCTATCTGGTAGGAAGGCCGCTTCTAAGATGGTTAAACATGATGTGAAAGGAGTTCCTCCTTCTAAATAAACAGGAAGTGGCTGCAGTCACACAGTTCATCTCGACGCAACCCTGTTTACTTTTGTCTTTTTGATTAAAATGTGGACGATTGTCTCCTCTGCCGGACGAGACCAGCTGACAAGTTATGATTGAGCTGGAATGTTCCTCACCAGTCGCAAGCAGCACTGTGTTGTGACTCTGCTCTTTCACACTTCATGCGCGCACCTAAATTTAGACGCACATACAGTGTATCGTATATAATTTAAAAGCCTTGCCCTGAAATATTAATCCCAGCTATGCAGGCAGATGCTGGGCCATTACCAGTACCAAGCACCATTTTTTCTGAATTATGTACAGTTATCATCATTTATTTTAATAATTATTACTGTTATTAATATAACTTGCCAAGAATAGGTCATATTTAGTCTGGTAGTGAAATATGTCCAGCACAGCCCAGTTATAACTATATATATATGTATATATACATATATATATATATATAGAGAGAGAGAGAGAGAGAGGGAGAGAGAGAGAGGGTAGACAAAATAATGGAACCACTCAACAATATATGAATATTTATGAATTAATAAGGAGTTGGATGCCATTTGCCTTAAGAACAGCTTCAATCCTTCTTGGAATGCTGTTATATATGTTTTTAACTGTTTCTAGTTGGATATTGGAACATTCTTCAAGAAGGAAAGCCTCCAGTTCTTTCAGAGATGAAAGCGGTGGAAATCTACTCTGCACTCTATGTTCCAGAACTTTCCATAAATATTCAATGATGTTCAGATCTGGTGATAGGGGAGGCCATGGAAGTTGTTTGACTTCAGCCTGGTGTTCATGAAACCACTTTTGAATCCATTATAGCAGTGTGTATGTGGGCGTTGTCATCTTGGAATATGGCAGGGGTGCACAATTCCAGGCCTGAAGGACCGGTGTGTATACTGGTTTTTGTTCCAACCAATTACATTGGCTTAATTTTCTAAACAGCTGCATACAACAATGCTGGTTCCTTCCTATATCGGACCAAAGTAAAATGTTTTCACTAAGGATGCATGTGCAGTCTGCAGCTGCAGCTCCTGAATTTATCAAAAAGGTGAAATCAAATACATGATTGGGGCTAATTAAATAATTAAGAGCAGAAGTTGAAATGAAATCCCAAAACGGATCGGCCCTTGTTGTGCACCCCTGAATTATGGGAATCACATGATTCCCGTGAGATGGCTGCCCATACCATAACAGATCCACCACCATGTTTAACAGTTGGGAACAGGCAATGTGGGTTGAAGGCTTCCTTTGGCTTTTTCCAAACATAAACCCATCCAGATGTAGGAAAAAGAGTAAAAAACCAACTCATCAGACCATACTTTCTTCCACTGCTCAAAAGTTTAGGTTTAGTGCTCATTACACCAGGTTATGCATTGTTGCTCATTGGCCTTGGTTACAAGATGTTTCTGAATGGCAGCCACATGATAAATACAGCATTAGCTTTGTGAAGCTCACAACGTATAGTTTTTTGTGAGAGTTGGTTCAAGGAGGTGTAGATTAAGCTCTGTGATTGTAGTTTTGAGGTTTTTAGCAACTATCCCGTTAAGTATCTATTCCTGTCGGTGAGATTCGACTTATGACCACTGTTCCTCTTTCCTGATGCAGTTTTTACTTGTTTGCCATATGTTGTCATGACACTGATTTAAGAAATTTTTGGCACTGTTCCCCTTGACACATTAAATCATTTATTTAATAATAACTATTTGACCTCTAAAATCTGTTAGATCTCTCATGGTGCTTCAGAAACTCACACATTAAAGTGTTGATTTTAAAATGTATTTTATGGGAGAAACACATTGCTAATTAAAGTTGACATTAATATGAAACACATGTGGAGACCATAATCCATAATTTGGTGTTTTGTTGATGATGGTGGAAAACGCTGTCTTAGGCGCTGATCCAGAATCTCCCATAAGTTTTCAATTGGGTTCAGATCTGGTGATGGGGACAGCCACAGCATATGGTTTACATAACTTTCATGCTCATCAAACCATTCAATGGCCACTCGTGCCCTGTGGATGTGGCCTTATCATCCTGGAAGAGAGCACTCCCATCAGGATAGAAATGCTTCACCATAGGATGAAAGTGACCACTCAGAATGGCTTTTTATTTATTGCCATTTACCTTGCCCTCTAAGGGGTTGAATAGACCTAAACCATGCCAAGAAGATGCACCCCACATCATAACAAAGACACCAGAAACTTTCATTTTCTCAAATGTTTGTTGGCAGTTGCCTGTCTGTATGTATGTACTCCCACAAAAGTGCTATGCCCAACAGCAGTCAGTGTAGAGTCAACAATGACCACAATACAATGGCATTAATGGACCAAAGCATTAATGGACTGGCATTAATGGACCAAATACGTGCCAGCCCTGATATCAGACATGAATAGTCTCCCCAGCTGCAGTCCGTCTGACTCCATGTTCTCTGGAGCGTCGCTGATTCTCGCGCCACACTCCTTTATTTATTTATGGAAGGAAATCTCATTCAAATTGTGGGTATAATGACACTGCAAGTCTGGGGCTTATTCTTGCTGGCTTCAAGATAGGCTTGAGAACTTGAGAAGACCATTAAGCGCAGAGGTGACTAACCATACAAAATGTATATATATATATATGTGTGTGTGTGTGTGTGTGTGTGTGTGTGTGTGTGTGTGTATGTGTGCGGGTGTTCCTGTGTGCATATGTGTGTGTGTTTGTGTTACATCGGTCATGAGTATTTACAGGTTCAGTCCATTTGAAGTACCACAGCAGGATCCCATATGCTAATTGACCCTAGAACCCTACTCTCTGGTTATGGGTCCAGTGATCAAACCAATCCGTTTTTCCACATTCCTTTAAATACATTAAGTACATCTTTCTTTGACTGTGCAGGTAAGCCTGTATTGCATATGGACTATTGCACCATAAAACGGATTTACGACTGAGAGAATCACTTTCCAAAACCGTAAACAATTCTGTCAGGAGGCTTGCAGTGTTTTCTGCCCCCTTGTTTGTTTTTCCAAATGTCAAAAAAAAAAGCTAAAGTGGTGTGTTGTCGCACTTCATGATCCCTTTAAATACAATTTAGCATCTTAATTCCTGTGTCCATTAAACCTGTCATTCGTGTTGTGGCGTTAAATCCCCTAATCCTCTTGAAAAAACCCGCAATCTGACATGTGCATCCCTGCTCCACTTCCCTCAGCTGGGCCCGACCATATTGTGGCCTGCTGGGTCAATGACCCCTCTGTGGCCCGGGACCCCTCTCCGGCCTGCCTGGCACCTCTGGGGAGGGGAGGCGCCTGTTCTGGCAGCAGATAGTGTGGGAGGTGGAGCGTGAATGTGGGGGAGGGGAGGGGATGGGATGGGAGGGGTGTGGGGGGCAGACTCTGGGAGGCCAGGGCTGAGGGACTGTGCTATCAGGGCAGACTACACCCTGCTTCAGCTGTTGCTGAGACCCAGCCTCAGGGGGGGAGGGTCACTGGCAGCCGTTCAAATTGGCACTGAAGTCACCTTGGAGAGGTTGTTTTGGGTGGAGGAGGCAACTGTCTGGATAGTGGCGCGAGGCCCTGTGCAGTTATGGAGCACCTGTTGTTTTTATAACTGGAGTGATTGTTTAGGTAGTCCAGCTCCCCAACCCCCACCCCTCCTCGACTTGCCTGAAGTGAGCAGCAGCCATGAAATTTGGACACAGTCAATTGTATCGCATGTTTACTGCAAAGGGGGTAAAGCTGCTTTCCATCCTGTACAGTTAGGGGGGTGGAGAAGGGGCTTAGGGTTTGGGACTTGTTTCAAAAGTCGCTTAATGAGAAAGAACTATCTCAGTGGAGATATCGTGAATTTCCACTTCTTATAACACAGATGGCAATACATAAACACTCGCACCATTCTTCAGTCCCATAAAAGTCCCATAAAAATGTGCTTATTATTTTCATGACATAAATTATTAGTCACACTTTATTTCACAATATTTATGGAAGAAAGTTACATCTTTTTTGTTTAAAACCAAACACACACAAAACATAGCTGCCAAAGTGACAGCAATAAAATGAAATGCACATTTGTTCATGATTTTCACATGAAACATATGCACCAAAAAAACAGCAACGAGACAGCGGGAGGTGATAAATGAAAAGGGATTTGTCTCTTTACAGTGATATGTATAAACCTTTTCCTTTACGTCTGGTTTAATAACGCAAGAATATATTTCGATGTACAGGGGAACTGATTCAATGATGCATGAAAGGGTTAAATATCAAAAGAGACATAAATGCCATTAGCGCACTGTGAACTGCAGCATGTAATGAAAGAAATCGAGATCAGTATTAGATCCGTGTCTCAGGTCGACCACAGGTAATTGAGAGCTGGTTACAATGTGCTATTGTTAATGGGATTTTGTGTTTAAGCTAGAGGCACGGTCGTTAATCTCTCTCACTAGACGGTGCACAAACATCACAGCGACGTTATTTTTTAATGTCAACAAACAGTCTTGGAAAAGGAACGGGCGATAATTACATTTCGAAATGTTGTTTTCCATCATGTAATGTTATTTACATTGCGAGCGCTCATTGTGGTACTATAGCTCTCTAAATTACATTTCTGTCCTGTTTGTTTATTAGGATGCTTCAACGCTTCATATTATTATATAGGACAGTCGGGTGCTTACACTGTCTTAGTGTTTTCAGAATGATGTCTCATTCAGCTCCACATATGAATGGGCAGAAGAAAGGGTGTGATGTCACCCTCTTAGACAAGCAGGGATGATCTCATCGTTATTGCAACTGGGATGGTATGGATTTCATGATGACTTTATTAATATGATATCTGAGCAGAATGACATGTTCAGATCAGTTCAAATGCATTACTTTAATGGGTGGACTGTGTTGTTATACCAAAAAGAAACCCCAAAAATAAAGGCAGAACAAAGAAAGACATATTTACATAGGCCTATATATATTAGGGTTGTCAGTCGATCCCAAAAAAGAGTTGATTTTTAAAATATTAGTTCAATGAAGTTGTGTACTAATCTGATGTTATCATTTTTTGAGCATTTTATTATCTGGTGTTTGTTGTTGTTATATGATTACATTCCAACACATCTGCATTCAATATGGAATCAAACATATTTCATTGCTCAGAGCATTGCACATTTTATCAAAATGTGTTCACTTCTAACCTGTTAGCAATGGTGAGGAATGTTTGCAAATGCTTGTAGGTGATAGTTTATACTTTTGGACTTTTTCCTTTTACAAAATTAAGTGCCACGTACAATGTAAACAGTAGACTTTGTTTGCATTGGCGCTAAACCATGGCAGGAAAATGTTCCCCTCACCATTACAGAGCCATCAAAACCCTGCATTTACTCAAGTGTTTCCTTTATTTTGGCTGTTGCAGTCATATATATGTCATTATTGAGTTATTACCGGAGTGTAATTATGCTTTTGGAGGCTGCGGATCATAAAATATCTATGTCAAGGAAAAACTCAACCCGAACAGAGCACATTGTTATTGATGTGTCAGTGAATGAATGCAAAATGTGCTTGAAGGCCTGACGCACCTATAAGTTAAGCAACTTTAAGAGATTCAGGAAGCTCTTACCTGGCGCTCTTAATGGAGACAGATGAGTCACACTAATGAACACATGAGAACCTCGGGGAACTGCGCAAATAAATGTGATGGAGCAACACGACACAATGAACCAGTGTGTCACCCTCATCCCGTCTCTCCGGTACTTCCGTCATGCAGGATGAGGTCTCCCCGGGACTCGTCTGCCTGCATGGATCAATACCTTTGTCGTCGCCGACAGCACAGATCAGCCTAGATTACCAGCTAAATTAGCTCAGCTCTGAGACTGGCAAGAGTGTGTGCCTGTTTGTGTGTGTGTGTGTGTGTGGGTGAGAGAGAGAGGCCGGTTGGAGAGTTTATTACACTCAATCCTTATTATGTTGGCAAGAATATCCTGCTAGAGAGCATTTGTTTTGAAAATGTACCACAGGATACTGTCCTTTGAGAGTTTTTTAAAGAATATGGATGGGTGTCAGTATCCCTGTATTAAAGACACACATACAGGTAGTTTCATTCGAATGATAATAAAACGGGGACATGTTGTGGGGTAGGCAAACAGAGCACTGGAAGCTAACGTAGCCAGAAGAGGGTTCAGTGGATCTGCCATTATCACAGATAGATTAGCGTGTAGTGGCAGATCCGAGAGTAGCAAGCTTACTCCTCATCAGAGTTTACAGGATAAGAGCTTGGAGAGCATCTCTTTCGCTCATTTAACATCTGTTTCCATTTGGCTGGTCAAGCACCTCTTTATGCCATAGGATCTGCTGTCTGCTGAAGAGCTTTAAAGTGCATTTGCGGCGGACTGCTCGAGGACAGACTTTTTCCCATGTTTTCTCTCGTACCGTTTCCTTTTTTTTCTCCTCCTCAAACAGTTAAAGGAACATCAAGTATGTGCGCTTTTGTCGAAGCAACAACATTTCGAACGCCCCCCTCAAAACACCCATCGCCTTCTGTTTGAAGCTCGGCTTTGACATGTGGTACAAAATAATTGCCCATTGAACAGATCAATTAACCCGAAAGAGGGGGAAAAATGAATAAATCTACTCTGCATTCTCGGCATTTATTTCAATCCGTCTGGCTGTTTGCTGGAGACCTGAGATAAAAAGTGATTTCCAAGAGTGATGTGTCCCAGGGGCCTGCAGAGGAATTTGAATCGGAGCGTTTATTATGTAGTTTACGTTGATGCGGCCACGCTTTGTCAAAGCGCTTTAACGAGTTGGTGGTGTTTTTCAAAATTTTCAGAGCCTCTACATCAATTACAGATGTTCCCTTTTATTGGCTGTGTGCGTCACACATGCAGATGGATGCGAGAGCCAAGGAGAGCATTCTGCTTAATTGCCATCAGCGTCTGCTCTGATCTCCCCGCTCATTCATCTCTCTGTCGATCGAGGGTCAGATACGGCCCCGCCCCGTCGACTCCTCAGCCGCCGTTCAGGCCAGGTGGGGACCCGATGTGGAACGAGGTCTCGGGACACATTATTGTCGCGCATCTTCACCGCAGCATTTGTTACATTTCTCTGCCTCGGCAGAAGTCTGCAGCCTGTTGCCGTTCACCGCTGGCCCGGAAAAATCGGTCGTGACATGATTGATGACACCGAGACAAACAGAAGCCTTTCCCGACCTTTACGAGCGGAATTACAGCACTTTCACTGGGCGCCTTTCACTTTTGCCATTAGCGTTGTTGGGGGCGATAGATTCGACTGAACGGAAAGTGAAAGCTTTTCGCTTTTGTTTCTTTCTCACCTCAAAGGGAGGCATCCTCACCCACACGGCGAACCTTCGTTGCAGGGATTCAATAAGAGATCGTCATTTTTGAGGCTCTAATAAAACAGTACGGTCACAGGTTGTGCACACGCTCACTGTGGTCCCGAAGATCTCATTCTTGGAAGGGCTGTTTAATGGATTCAGACAGAAATGTTCCGGACGACTACAGGTCAGAGTGCCCTTGACTTTCAGGAGGCATGTCGAAATGAGCCTGTTGCCCGCCACGCCGCCAACTTTAAATGATGTTCCCGTTTCAAAAGGCAATCTTCACAGCAGCGTCTACTCCGGCCCTCCCCCCGTACAGTACAATGTCACGCGTGACCTGAGTATAAAGATACGAATCGTCATTTGAATCCTAAACAGATAAATGATTCCGCCACGTTTGAAGAGCGTGCTACTTTTTCAAGCCAAGCTCAGGGCATTAATGAGTCAAATATAAGGGCTGCCCCGGAAAACCCGATGCTACGCGCTACGCGTCCTCGCGGTAGGGCCCGTAGATCGCATACATAATGAATAATAGACTCTGCAAAGATTAAACAGAATTTTAAATCACACACAGCACTAGAGGAAATATATTACACTTCAGACACAACTGAAAGAATTCCCCTTTTTTTTTAAGCTTCAGCTTGGGGTGGTTGGTTTTTGTTACCGGTTCACAGACACATATAAATCTGCAAATGCTGAAGTATGGAAGACAACACAAGAGATTCCCTTAGCCAAACGCTGGAAACAGAGGAGGAGTATCCTAGTCTGAAACACTTATTCCAGATGTCTTCTCTGAGATATATCTCAGACGGTGGAACACATTTTCATTGACCTGCTTACAATAACTAAAGCAGTCTCTCTCTTTTTTTGCCTCACTTAACGCAATGGTCTTAATATCATTTTTCTCAGTAGAGTAAGGGAAGATTTCTATTAAAATATACATTCCAACTGGATTTCTGAGTTTCTACAAGGCAGGAAGCCATTAATAATTACTCTAGTCACTGCAGAAAAACACACTGAATCCCCGCTCACCCCACACGACCCACTCCACCGTCCCGGGCGTTTGAAAGCTACAAGGAAATGTATCTCATCATAGGTCGGGGTATATGAAGCAGAAGGGGACTTGTGCGTCATTCACTGCAGGATTAGTATATATGCACTGGAGGCCCGTTTTAGTAAATACTAAACTGACACTCTAGAGCGGAAAAGAAATAGATAGACAGACAATGTGCCATGCCAGCGAATGCACACCAAGAGAATATTGTGTGCATGGCACACAGAGGAAAGTTCCCTCATATGATGCAATCAGGTGTAATGTGGCTCTTTTTTCACCAGTGGTAAATCCTCTACCAAAAATGCCATTGCCTTACGTGCTTCACGGCTTACCGTCGTCTTTGTACTTCTTTATGTCCCTCCCCGTAAACCAGGTGGGTGTATCATGTTGCTAAAAATTAACTTGTTTCGTATTTTGGTTATACGCCCATCGACAGGCAGGATTAAATAAGACTTTGGGAGCTCGCGAAACCCTTCGGAAAGTGCATCTCGGGAGATGGCGTTAGGTGTAAGATAACCTTTAAAAGGGTGACAAGGTAAAGCAAATGGCCTCCTTATGCTGCGCTTTAATGAGCTGAAGGTGAGGCGCCAGGCTCTCGATTTAAAGAGTCAAGTTACACAGCCTTGTCAGTGTGGCTCGGGGTGCCATGGAGGGAAAGAGTGCCATAATAAGAGAAAACCATGCCTGATCTAATCAGCCCTGCTGGAAGACACCTGCAAGCTGTCTGATGGCCTCTTGCCTTGCTGTCATCCCAGAAGGCGCGGTGCCAGCTCTGTCTGTCTTTGAAGGCGTCTGCATGTGAAATTCAATTCTACCTAGGAAGCAGGTGGGCGGCTCCAGTCCACGGTAGCCGGGGAGGTGAGCAGAGCTGTCACTCTGTGACAGGCTGGCATTCTTTCAAGAGGAAAGGACTCCTCTTGCTCTTCGAGTTGCTTCAGAGGGCGCGCGTCTGTATAAACTGTGTCAGGGCTATCATAATCCAGGGATGAAGAGGAGGAAAGAACCTCCTCAACACCTTTAGACGAAAGATAACGCGTATCATAAATAAAACCAAGTACTAATTTTCTGCCAGCCTCGCGTGTATCGAAACAGATGTTTAGACAGCGCCATCTAACTGGATAGCATCGTACTCGGAAGGAGATCAGCCATCGGGAAGCAGCAGAGGAGACTGCATTGATAAATCTCCCATAGACTATTGTGTTTATTTTTAAGGCATCATGCGGAGCCTTCAAATTCCTTCCTTTGTGAGAAAGTGGCATCGAGAGGAGGATGTCGTCCCTCCAATCAGAGCTCGTCCATGTCCCCCCGCCCCCCAATCGTGGTAGCTTCAGTGTGGGTTTCTAGACCACCACTTTCATCCACAAGTTGGTTATGTAACGAGGATCGTATCCACCTCGTGGCAGGGTGGGGGGAGGGGCTGGTATATGGAGAGCAACAGGCCACAGGTGCAGTTCTGCAGGGTCCCCTGGCCTGCACCTGTGGCTCTTGAGTCACACCACGACACACATCGGAGCCCATATTTCCCACAGTTATTCACAGACCATTTAGTGTCCGTATTTTGTGCTGAAGCAGGAGAAAATAAACAACCATCACTCTGTGAGACTCCAGCTGCCTCCGCAAATTGACATGCATAATTAAGCAACCGCCTGACTAGTTTTCATTGTGCCGAATGAATTATCAACAAATTATGTATCAATTAAGCGACGTGTGGGCGAGGCCCCAAGGATGATATGCAATAGACATTTCCCTTTTGGGCTGTTGTGGTGTGCGCTTTAATGTCGATCCATAAATTGTGCCGTAAATAGCATTTCATTTTCTGTCTCCTAGCTTTCAGCTAGTTAATAGTGTTTTTATCCTGTCAGAACTCACTTTGATGCAAACTGGCTAAGTCAGGTTAATACAAATTCTCTCTCCCTTGCCCATTCGTGGAACTTGTGAAGACCCTGTTACACGTTTTTTTTGGTGGCAGGGGGACCTTTGACGTGACGAAAGGTTCTCTCCTTGTTGGTCAGGCGAAATCACAAACGCAGTCATTCTCACATCGCAGGTGGAGTTATAGGGGTCGATCTCCGAACATGCTCTTTGAGTTATTTTTGCAGCTGATATGAAATAATGCCCGGGAACAGGTTGATCGCATTACGTTTTGTCACGCTCATGATTCATTTTGAAGGGAGGGAAGGAAGTTCTCCAGCGCTTCACAGGCACACGCACGCACACACAGGAACACACACAGACAGACACGGTTACATAAGGCCGGGTTGAATCTCATGGCGGAACCCACAGCCAAACACCTTATGGGAAAGCCCTCATGGGCCCCGGGTAATATAATACATGTTTTATATACTTGAAGTGTTTACATTGAATAGCCTGTGAATAAGGGCTCAGTCCCAATTAGAACATTTTGAGCCGGTGAGCCTCTCTGCCTTGTACTATGTCAGAGCTGATTGCCAAGTCTTTAGCTGGCTGTCAGAGGCTGGTTTGTGCTGCTCCTACACATAGTGGAATGCAAACACTGTTGTTCGCCATAGGCACAAGTACATACATATCCTTGGAATTTCAAATGGCAATTGTTCAATGGTTTTGAAAGGTCCTGCAAGGGGCCCAAGTCAAATCTCCCCAGGCCCTCCGCATTTGGTCTTTGACAGCCAACTAATTGCCTCAGCTAAGCTTCAATGGAAAGAATAGTCATGCCCCAATCGAAGCTTCTTTGAATCCATAAAGGAATAAAGTTATCAGTGAACTTTGAACAGTGTCATGTGGGACAAGTATAGAAAAATTGGCTCATGAGATTTTGTTTAAGAGTAGCGTTCTTGTGTGGCAAAGGAGTAATTGGCATATAACTAAGGGTGGAAAGAAAAACCTCTGACCGGAAACTGAACTTCATACAAACAGAAATGAAGGTTCTGTCCTCCAGGCTCTCGAGTGGAGTTATTTCACACTTACATAACTATAAGTGCTAATGTTTACATGCATTGCTTTTCCAAAATCAAACTCCATTTGGACAATTTCACAAGTAAAACTTGTATTACTTTCTTCTGAGCTTTTGACATAAAAATCTTAAGCACCTTACCCTCTGCTCCAATCAACATTTTTCCTTAAAGTCCAAAGGGTATTCTTCCTCCTTCCTGCATTGATATTTTAGCTTAAAGTGGTATAGATTTTAAGCCGTAATTTTCTTTTCACAAAGAGGAAATAAGCCATCCTAGATAAAGTGCAAATGAAGCAATCATCATAACAATATAACTGGCTGCTGGGTGGCTCATCCTGTTAAGGCACTGTTCTAGTTTATGGCAGGGCCCCACAGTCTGGTATCGAATGTGGACCTTGCCAGTGCCAACTGTGGCCAGTAGTCCCACGCGGCGACGCATAATTGGCAGTGGAGGGAGGGATTCAGTCGGCCCGGGCTACCCGTTGCCGGAAGGCCTGCAGGGTGATACATAATTGGCCGTGGTGTCACCCAAGGACGGAGCATCTCCCGCAGGGCTGTCCTCGTCCAATCGCACGAGAGTGACTCCTCTGTTCAATCAGGCCCCTGCAGTCTGCCTGCGCCAGCTGCGCATAATGGATATTCCTCCATCGCAATGCCTGTGCAGCTCAATTCACGGAGTGAAAAGAAGCTACGGCGGGCAGCCCATACGGTTGACGTGCGCTTGGCTGCGCTCGTCCCATCACATCACCGATTTCAATAGCTACACATTTATCACCCTTTGTGTCAAGTGTAATAGGTCTTTTTCTCCTGAAGAGATTTTGTGGCCCAGCAGAATGTAAGGACTCCCAGTGTCTCCTGTGATAGCTCTAATACCGGATGCCGAATTCTCTTCCAGTATGGGAATTTGGTTACAAGTGACAACACTATTGGCAAAAGGACTTGAATGTCTGGGTAGTGTGTCAGCAGAGGGTTTTTAGAGAGAAGAGGCTCTATTTAAAGCTGTAGGTAGTGCTTTGGGCACTTTTTCTCACCTTGTTTTGAAATAAACCTTTATGGAAAAAGAAATATGAAACCGGCCTCTCCTATGACTTTGTTCACTTTTTTTGTGCTGTAAACGGGAACCTGCGGATTATCAACGCTCAACTGATTTGTGTTTGGCTGGGTGTGGCTATTTTTTTAGAAAGATGTCATCAAGTGTCAGGTAACTTATGATATCTACCAGGTAAAATGTCATATTCGAGTTCATGTTTCATAGTTCGTATTTCAGAAATATATATATTTAAGTGCATATTTACAAAGGTTTGTCTGTGCAAGTCTGTGCAGTTTGCCTGCGTGAGTCGACGTGGGTGGGGTTGTACAGCACCAATGGTGCAGCTGTGTGCCTGTGTGTGCTTTAGGTGACAGTAAAGTCTGGTACACATTGTATGACTTTGACTAAAATCACTACCGAGTTTACAGCGAGTGATGGTGACACACAACGACTGCAAAACAGCAGGGCAGATTTTCAAATGGGGAATATTGAATAGCATGGGTAAACATGGATTAATTATGTTTCCAGAAAAAGGGCCGTTTATGGCTTTAATATGCTATTAAATGAAATGTGAAATATTTCCGTTGATGTTTTATTCAAAATGTATGTTAAATTTATGATGCTGTCATACAGTGTCTGCAAATTGATATTTAAAAACCTCACGTAAATGGTGAACCTTTGTACATTTCTGGGGTCTGATTTTCCATTTAATACAGTCCTTTTTTCTCTCACCGCAAGAGTGAGGGCTGTATATTAGTGCACTGCCCGACTCACCCAAACACACTGTAAGCATTCCAAACATTTGTAATTGTCTTTATTTTATATTCACAGTTCATGAATAATACATCACAAAGCCTGTGGATGTTGTCAGTGGAGTCTTTGATACATTGCGGCCAGCAAGTACTCCATAGAACTGTTAAGGGTTCTTAACATAGCCAAGGGTTTAAAAAGATAATTGAATTATTTTCTCTACTGTCACCACATATAGGAAACATCTCAGCGTTTCACATGCACTGGGTGACCCTTTGAACAAGGTTGTGACACAGCTGTTACCCCCTTTCTCTGCCTATGTAAGCCATGTCTGTGTATCACGAATGCAGGATTACATTGATGTGATTATGTGATTGATCTCTGAGGGATGACACAACATACATTTAATGACGAATCATTCCGGGTCGTTCAAGTCCTTTATTTGAAACTGAATGTTTACCAATATACATTTAATCTTTGAAATATAGCAAACCATCTTTTTTGTGGAGGAGTATTTAGTCCATGAAAATACTACTGCACCACGCACTCCACACCCCTAAACGACTCAACCAGCTCGTCTAACACCCACTCAATACAACTGCTATAAAATGCATGAAAGTGCAAACTCTGCACAAGTGCTCCAAAACACAATGTCTGCATGAGTTTGCAGCTTGCTCCATCTTACTGTTTCTTTGAAATAGGGCCCATTGCTGCTCAAAGAGCAAGCCAGAGGTGCCCTTTAACTGCTGTGAGGAAAATGGACGAGAACAAGTGAAGTCAGCATACATATGCAGATGAATTTGATTCCACTGTAGGTACTAGGTTAGTCCATTCATAGACGATGGTCTGTCCAGGTTCCATGTGTCCACATGCCAACTTGTTGAAATGCTTAATGCTGTTTTATTTTTTACAGGCATGATGCAACTAATTTGGTTATCACCCTTTGCACAATCCTGGATCCACCTTGAATCTCAATGGTCAGTTTTCACTTTCTTTTTCTGAAACTCTTCTGTTCCTTGCCTAAAAACAGCATAGTGTGTGTAAGTCGACAGAGCGGCCGCTTAGATGAACCTGGTGAAATGAGTGAAAGAAGTGCAGAAGCACCCTCTGCCATGAATGAGGCAAACATTAAAAAAGAATCTCAAAGGACATGGCTTTAGTGCAGGGATGTTCCCGACTGTCCCAGTTCTGACTCCAACCCAGGGAGGGAGGGTTTCCGTCAGTAGTATAGCCTACAGCTGCCACAGTCCTCAGCTGCGGGTCTTGTTTTGCAGTACCTCAGTGCAGTTTCTCAGACTCCACTACCACTGAATTCTGTACATCTAGCCAATTGTCATCACCACTGCCTACTTGTTTATATACTTTTTGCATATGTATACTTGTTTACTCCTCACATTTGTATTTTTTTATTAAAAAAAATGTACTAACCTTTTCCTTCCCAGTGTTACGGGTATGGTATGCAGCTGCCAACAACGATGTATATCGCTGTATTACTGCACTGATCTCTTGCGCAAACTATGATTGTTTCTACCATGTATTAATGCATATCTTGTAAGTCGCTCTGGATAAGACCGTCTGCTAAATTCTTAAGATGTAAAATGTGAAATATAAATGTAGTACCTGCACAACTCAGCCTGGGGACTGAAGAGTGAGAAGAAGCGATGGCTGACCGTGACATGTTTCGGTCGCCCTCCTGAACTGACAGAGGACACTGCAGCGATGGGATGGGCCTGCACTTACGACTTGGCCTTTCAAATTCAGGAGGAAAAAAGAAATACAAATAGTGCGTCGATTGAGCCGGTGATAGACCCACTGCCTTTGAGTGCTCAGCCCTTTGACTATAAGGTTAAGGGTTAAGAGGACATTTGTCACCAGATGTGCTATCAGGCCCTGACAAACAGTAGGTTCTCAAAGCTAACAACCGAACAGCTCACTTCCTCCTCGGCGACTGCACTTCTTCCCCACCTGCTAGCATTTTGGGTGCAACCTGCACAACCCCACACACTCTCAGTGGATCGGTTACAAAGTGGCTCACCACTCCCCAAGTGCACACTAACGTGAGAACACTTAGAGACCCGTTTTTGCCAATTAAACGCTTGTTCTTTGCCTGACAAGCTGTGTATTCTCAGGAAGGTGTAGGGTTACTCAGGTCTATTGAAGAGTTAGGAAAGTTAAAACCAAGGTGAAGCTTGGGTGCAGTCAGACAGTTGGTCTACAATATGACTAATCAGTAGAGCAGTAAATCACAAAAAGCAATAAAATGGAGTGCCTGGCAGTGATCCACGCATTCACTTTTTAATTCGCCTTGACATTACGGATGTGAAAGTGAGATCAAAGGTGCGATCCAAATGAATGCATATGCTTGTAGTAATAGGTTGAAATTACTTCATTTAATTAATTAATTTACTATCAGCTAATGTGTGAGGGAAGCACAGGACAGCTGGAGTTCAATGGGTTTGAGGAACAACAGAATGACAATGAGTTTGTGGTAACAGTTATATAAGCACAGCTTAAAGTTTTTTTTTTGTGTGGAGGAAAATATACACATTTTAGCTGAACCAGTTTAGTATAGCAAATGTTGTTCATTTTACTGTAACATTCCCATTGTTGTGATACAATCTTGAAAGAGATTTAAAAAATGATAATACCAGATTCAATGTTGCACTGAGCTGAAATTCTTTGCTATTCACGCTTCTGTGGAAACTATATTTGTTTCATATTGACACACAGATATTCTTGGGGTTTTCCTGCACACATTGCTAGGACAGAAAGATAACCCCTGTGAAAAATGTAACAACTCAATCCATTCTTGGGAACTGTATAGTGTGCTTGCTCTCGGTATGGGACGGAGTGATTGGTCTGTCAAACGTTTAGTGCATGCAGGCAAATGCTGACTCACTAATCTGTAAAAAACTTGGAGGGAGCAACATGCTATAGAAATGTATTTATTCTGTCTTTTGGCGAGGCTGTAAAAGATTTGGGGTGTGTTTAGGTGTGATTTGTATTTTGTTATATCCTCTCAGGTGTTTTTGTTTAAATTTATACATTTAGTCTAGAACACTGCTTCCCAGGCCTGATCTTGGTCCTAGGGGGGCCCACTATGTCTGCTGGGTTTCATTCAAACTGACTAAGTAATTCGTTTTGATCGAGTTGTTAATTTGAATTCTGATCTGAATTTGACCCCTGTTAACAGTTATCTGATGTAATACCTTTGAGGAAAGAAATAGATTGTTAGAAGGGTGTGTGTGTGTGTGTGTGTGTGTGTGTATGTGCATGCATGCACGTGTGTGAGCGCATTGCATGTGCATGAGAGAGTGTGTGTGTGTGTGTGTGTGTGTGTGTGAGAGAGAGAGAGAGAGAGAAAGAGTGAGAGAGTGCCCCTCATAATCTAGTCTAATATCTTAAAACCAAAAAACTTTTATGTGAAAGATAATGATTGGCAAAAGATGGGAAATTAAACCCACAAAGTACAGTATGTTTTAAGTGAGATATTTGTTGGCAAAATGCCGAAAAAGAACCCCAACCATTATCTTGACATATGCACTGACAAGGTTTCCAACACACAATGCTTTAATACCTATAAAACATTACTTATTAGAAACTTATTAAAAAACAATACACATAATTGGTCAATTTCTAGCACATATAATACCCAAATACTTACCTAATAGTCTTTTAGAAATAAATCCTGCGTTCCTCTAAAAATAATCTCTGTGGATGTTGGATTCAAAGAGAAAGTTTGATTGAATCCTCAGCAGCCTTCCCAGTGGTGAATACAATGTTTGAAGTAAACCAACGTAGTTACAGTACTGTAGCAGGTATCAAAGCATTGTGTTTTGGAAGACTTGTCACTCCAACCATCCAGTGTGTGCAGTGTTTAATGTCATGGCATTCAACTCTATTGATTATTGAACAAATTAAGCTTAATTGCAACAACTGTCCGTCCCACAGTTGTTCAGGAATAAACATATGTTCTTAAACACATTTAGCTTTACAACAAATTCCCTTCAAGAAATGTTACAGATTATTAACTGTCAATAAAGGTTACATTCAGATCAGTATTCAATTAAATGCTGAATCAAGTCTAATTAATTAGGAAGTCAGCTGGAAGGAAATCAGAATATGGTGAGTCCCTAGGAGTGAGACACACTAGTCTAGAATGTTTTATCCTGGCACTCAGGGGACATGAACTGTACTGTGATTCTTCATTAGAGGCTCTGCTTGCAGGTTTCACTCCTTGGCCTGGGTCTGAGAACATATTAGCATCAAGCTTGGTTGTAATTAGCAAGAATCTCATTTGAAGTCCCATTTCTTGTTTCTCAAGTGTGCTTCAAAATTCAGCACATCCATGCATCTGTGTTCAAAAGGAAATATACCTCTGAAACCAAAATCGAATTTAAGGTCTTCTCCAAAGGTATTATGAAACCATAAAATTCCAGTTACTAGGCAACTTAAGAACCTCGGTAGATATTATACATATTAAGTATGATTATTATTGTTTGGTTTTTTACAGAACAATGAGTTTCCATGGTGAAGATATTTTGGGAAGCTGAATCGGTTCCTACAAAGATGTTGAGATGTGCTTATGTAAATCCTTTCATTTTTATTCTGCAATGAAAATGAATCATTATTAAATGAGGCAGCTGGCTGCATTTAAGGTGCCACTCAGGATAAGCGTGTCAGGTTTTCACGGTAATTATTGTTATTAACAATATTTTATGAGTTAAGACTTCAGTGGAGCATCCTTTGAAATATGTGCTTTGTGTAAATCAAATGTATAATAAATCTACATGCCATATTCTTAAGTGCAAGGAGGTACTACAACACTGCCACTTAAGCACTTTGACTACTTTGTCAGGGAAGATTACAATTGAAACAATATTTTCATTCCATTTTTTTTTTTTGGATTTTCTATTTTTGCTGTTTATTCCCCATTTGTTCTCCCAATTTAGTATCAAATTATACCCTCAGTTTTTCATGTCAGTTATCCCCTCCCTCTTATGAGAGCTTGTTGCCGTAGTCCCGAGACCGGTAGTGAGAGTTGCACCGCCTCCCCCGGGCACCTGCCTAAACCGAAGCCTGTCACCATAACACACAGGACCACTCATATATGCAGCGAGCTCATTCGGCTTTTATCCCTCCCCCTCCCTGGGGCTGTCCACCAATTGCCGCCCCCTAGCTGGCCAGAGCTGAAACTGGCGATTTTCATTTATTTTCAAACTTCTAAACTTCAAATCATCAATATAATGCCAAGATACAGTTATTTATTTAATTGTATTTACGTTTATGCAAAAAATTGGTCATTTTTTCAAGAAACTGAAAAGCAGTGCTTGATCTATTCTATCATTTTCGCCAATATATAGGAGATATTTGGCTTTGAAAAATCTAATGGAATCAGCGTTTACGACATTGATATGCTCCGTTAATTCTGTTCGTTCATTGTGTGATTTTAATTAAAGTTAAATTATGTTTATTTATTTGATCGTTGTAAAGGATTTCTGAGAGAATGTAGAAATTATTATTCAGGTATTGAGTATATAATAAGATATACGTTTCTACAAGTGATTTGAAATGTTTTATAGATAAAATATTGGCAATTGGCAGTCTACGATATGGCAAAACTGCTATCGGCACTGAAGTGTCTGAAATTTGTCTTTAATAACATCATTTATTTTCTGATAATTGCCATAATGGCTTTTATTGTTGTGCATACTAAAAATCATACATAAGCTTAACAGCATAGATCTTAACTAATGCTGGGTGCCAATGAGCTATGACAGTAGCTCTCGAGAGCACCAATTTTGTTTTTGTTGCCATGATCCTGTTTAGTGTTTGTTTTCACAAGCCGAGCTGACGGGAATGACTGGCATCAGTCAATAAAAAAAACAGCCATGGAGTGGCATAAGGCAAGAAGCAGGAAAGATATAAGATGATGGATCCTCTCAGTAGTCTTGCTAACGATTTTCAAAAATGTCACTTTGTGTTCTAGACTTTATTCCACTACAATAATTCAGACAGGTGCATTTTTTCATTCCTCACATTTTTCTTCTTCCTGGACTGTGTTTTTAAAATGTGTTTAACTGGTCCAAATTTGCATGCTAACTTTCCTGTCAGCAGCATGTATGCACCTGTGGAGTGAACT
Organism: Aldrovandia affinis; assembly: GCA_029706075.1. Taxonomy (NCBI): domain Eukaryota; kingdom Metazoa; phylum Chordata; class Actinopteri; order Notacanthiformes; family Halosauridae; genus Aldrovandia; species Aldrovandia affinis. The sequence continues at coordinate 172,779 of JAINUG010000352.1, read as the reverse complement.
ACACAAAGCTCCTAAAGGGGAGACTATGCTACAGTATGCTAAAGGCAGGCACTGATTGACACCAGCAGTGGCAGCTCCACTTTTGCTAATTGCTTCAGCTCTGAGTTTGCACCAGTGTTTGTTGTATTGCTAGTGTCTGTTTTTGTTAGCTAGCTTTCTCTTATCTCCTCGGGCAAGGCTATTTGCATTGCCAGTCAACACAACTATTTTAACAATGCCTTTGCTATTATCAGCTATCTATACATCTACTGTATGTACTTCCAAGAAATTATTTAGGTAGTTATTCATGACTTTGATTTGTATTTTATAGGAATTTAGGAAAAAAATAAACGAACAACAGTTACACCATCAGTCTCTGCAAATATTGGTTGACGCTGTTTTCGTGCTGTGTGCTGTTCAGAGACCATAGAGATGATTGATCTTGTGCTTATTTTTAGGACTACGCAAGCCTTCTGACTCACCACCAACTGCCTTGTTTACTAGAAATCGGATCAGAATGGAAGGCAGTGCCTCTGGACGATCTGGGTTTTTACACATTTCTTGTTTGCATTGTATTATGCACATTCAAATGATGCTTCGAGCCCTGCTTCAAGGTAATAACATTCAAATGATGCTTAGAGCTCTGCTTCGAGGTAATAACATGCAAATCCTGATCTTCTGAAGCATACCATTCCACGTATATTTTTGTACTAATCAATAATATTATAGTTCCCTCCTGGTGTGTATTTTCTTTATGATTTCATTTTCATATAATGTTGAGTACATTTTAAAGACCACATAAGACTGTTTGCTGCCAGGCTGCTGGGTGGCTCATCCTGTTAAGGCACTGTTCTTGTGTGTGAATGAGTCCTACAGTCTGGTATCATGTCCAGACTGTGCCAGTGCCAACTGTGGCCAGCAGCCTCGCAGGGAGAGATGGATTCAGTTGGAGAGGTTGTCTGTGTCTCATCGCACACCAGCGACCCCCCACTGGTCAATTGGAGGCCCACAGTCTGCTGGTATAAAGCAGCACATGAAGTGTCTTCCTCCGTCTCATGTCTGTGCAAGCTGAACCTGTAGACTGCAGTGTGAAAAGCAGCGGAGGCCATTAAAAATTGCATTTAAAAAAGATTGTTTTCTGCTAAGTTATCAGTAGTTCATTTAAATTGTCTTATAACATGTATTTATGAAAAAGGTCAAGAATGAAATAAACCCTAGGGAAAGTATTTAGTTGTATGTATAGATCACGCATAAGTCAAGGGCCTTATGGAAATTATTAATAAATTCACAAGCAAACACTTCCCCTGACTACTATATTATCAAAGAACTGCTCTAATACCTAAAGAGCTTGACATACTATAATGTCCGTCAAACGTATGTTTACACACACACTATTTTAACATGACTGCTATTACTTTTCTAGTTCACTAGTCTGCCTCAGAATTACCCATGTAAACGTACCTTTGTCCACATGTGAGTTAAAGTTTGCAGTGCAACTGAAACTTCCAGGAGAATTTTATCTTGGTTAGACTAGTATACCACAAACAATGTTCACCCAATGATAAATGGTGTTTCTCTTTCTTTCAAAACAGCCCACTGTTGGGAGAAGTTACTCAATTAGCCCTGCGTTCATGGCTGCACATCAGCATCACAATGCATTGTCCAGCCTGGCTCCTGGACCCCTCTTCACACTTTTGCACTTTCTTTAGGAAAGGAGCACACTTAAAAGCACTGGATGACACTGGCCTATTCACTTGTCATGCAAGGCTCTTTTTGTGATGTTTAGTGGAGAAAATAAAGTCAATTGTTTTTAATTGCCTGAAGTGTCAGGGAGTCACCTTTGGTGGAAAGAGAGATGAAGTGATGGGAGAAGGAAAGATAAATGAATGAAAGAAGCCCTCTTCATAAAGACTATGTTAGTTAAGGTGGAGACCCAGTCAAAGAACAATGCTGTTTGGCCTTAATTATCAAGAATGAAATGAAAGGGGAACTTTCACAAAAGACCGGACCTGTAAAATGCTGTGCCTTGTCATACTGCTTAGTAGATTTAATAGGCATATTTCAGAAAGGGGAAGTGGTTTCACACTGGAGAAACCTTTGGGAATTTTTTTTTCCAAAAATATTTTCTCTGACATCAACATATGACATTCTGCCTCTAACACGTGAGCGATGAATGGACATTTTCTTTGCCAGAAGTAATTCAAATAATTTCAAAATAATATATTGACTACAATAATTGAAAACATTTACATTTAATTTTTTCTTCTAATTTAATATCAATTTTACATTCTTGTCTCCCCAATTTGTAATCGCCAATAATGCCTCTCAAATCACCACTTTGCCACCTGTGACCACACATGGAGCACAGCAGCTGAAGTGTGTGGACCCCTCCTATGCCCTAGCTTCTGATTCAATAACTATTTCCCACACTAAAGGCAACACAGAATGACAGCAGGATTAGCACCTCTCAGAGAGAAGGCCTGTTGGCGGCAGCCATGCCTTTGGGAGGAACTAATGAAGCAGTAGTCCGAGGAACCATGGACAAACTTAAACCCCCTTCCCCTGGTGGTGGCGGAGGCCAACTGCGTCCTGCTCTTGCAGACTCCCAGATATAGCCAGCTAAGGGCATAGCCGAGTCTTGAACCTGACACTCTAGGGCTCACGCTACATTCCGGCGAGTTCTTTTAGTGCCACTTTGGAGTCCCAGATGCAGGGATCTCTAATATCTTTATTTTGAAACCTAGTGTAAACCTTCTCCCTTAAGTTCTGTCCTCCAAGCCCTAGAAAGCACTGCGAGGCTGGTCACGTTCCTTCTGTCTGTTAGTAGTTGCCTAGGGATCTGTTAAAATTCCACACAATAAACAAGTTCAGCATATTGCATATCGCAAGTGTAGATGATATCTACAGCATTTATCAATGTAGTAATCTAGTATATTTTTTAAAGAAAGCCAACATGATTTGCAAATGTATTTGGTGGAGATTTGGGGCAATGGATTCTGGCATGAAAGGATTTCAAATGGGAATTTTTATTGAAGCAAAAAGGGGTTGATTGTGGTAATACAATTATTAAAATCAGGATTTTCAGTGAAGTGATTTCAAATGAAGCAAAATTGCACAAAGAATTGTGTACGATGGGAAAAACCGAAACATATGCATTTGCTGTTCGTTGAGGCGAGGCCAAGTTGTTTTACGAAAGCAAACTCTAAGCCCCGTGCTTTAGGTCTAATGGGGTAGTGATTAAACTAGCACTTTGTGTCCCTTTTCCTTTATGGTCGACCGATTCAGTTAGACACAGATATTGAATTATGACCTCACCTCTGCACCAGGGCAGCAGTTTACAGAGGGAATTTTCACAGGATAGATTCACTAATGTGTGGGATCATTTTAAAGGATCATGTTTCTGTCTATAAAGAAGAAGTAATTGATGTCTTACATTAGATTTTAGACATAAAAGCAGGAATTAAGCCAGCGTGTCTTTTCAATATGTGCTGGAATTTGACCAGGCTTCTTGGGTTTACAAGTCGACCTTTCGGTGAGAAGAGGGCTGCAGGATTTTCAAATCTGTACAGAAGCAGATGAGGAGAATAATAGAACACTCTGAAAGCCATCGTATGGATTTACATTAAGCTTCAAATAACAGTATAGATTTTGAGCGCTTTAATATCTGGCTTGTCAGTAGCACGTAAAGGTGCAACATGTACGATTTTTGACCTCTTCTCAACTTTCGTGGCACAGTCCTATTGTGCTCTTACAAGTTCAGTCACATTTGACCTGTGATCATCTAAGCTGGATGTTTTAGACTAGTACACGCACATTTATATTAGCTGTTTGTTTTCATAACCATCAAGTTGGTGATCGACTGTGTTCTTCTCTGAGAGAGAGCTGTTGCTCTTCCATCCCTGGAAAAGCATCCAATGACAGCACTGTACGGAACACAGAGAAGGCATTATGATGCTGCTGGAAAATCCTGATCGGGAATTGATTTGTGTCTCCTTCTACAGAACCTGATTCATTCATTCTTCTTAAAAATGATTTAAAAAAACATCAGAATCCTTCTAAAGGGTGACCCCTGTTCATTCAAGCTGTCAGAACTACATAGGTATGATATTGTATAGAGATCAATACTATATATAATAGTAGTGCAGGCTTTGTATTGGCACACCCTGACTTAAAGATAAAATACATACACTGGACTGATAATAAGTGATCCCAAATATTGAACTGAACTGCACTGTGATAATCACTGCTAATGTGTGCTGAATGAGCAGATCTTGGTAGTGGACTTAGACTTTTGGACCCCACTGTATTTATTGTACATGGAGTGGCCAAGTATATGGCCAAGGATAAATAATATTCAAACTAATCCTCACAATTTCATACAAATCTGTTTGCTTGTTTTTTTTGTTTTTGATTTGTTTCAGATTTTCCACCTGTTTTTCTCCCAATTTGGTGGCCAATTGTACCCTCTATTTCTTTTTGTTTGCCCTCCCCCACGAGCCCACCGCCCATCACTATGGGTCAAGTTAATACCCAGAGGCCAGCAATGATCCGCCTCCTCCGAGACGAAACTTGCCCACCTACCTATTGTACAGGGCCACCCTTCTCGAAGAGCTCGTGCCGGCTCTCCCTCCCTCCTCCCCCTGGGGCGGACAGCCAATCGCCTCCCCTACGTACACAGGCAATGGTGTATTACAATGGATAAAGAGGGTCTCTTTCCAGATTCTGTTTAGGTCACTGATGTAGAACATATGGGAGGCATTTTGCCAATGAATTAAAGGATATTCCACAAGAAAAATAAAAACAGACATGCCTCATTGCTTGTTTAAGCCTGCTAAATACTTTCTGATGCATTTTCCCACAAAAGTTGATATGCGCTTGATGGATTTCAAAACTTCAGTATGCCCCCATTGATGATGGATTTGTGTGGTCTTTCTTGTTGTTGGTGTCAATGTCGTTATCTGACTAGTACCTCAATAAGATCAGACCATTGGCAGGGATAATCTATGAAAAAATAAACGTTTTATGATTTGTCAATGGCCTTGTTTTAATAATATATACAACTATAGTAGATGCAACAGATGCAAAATAGGTTTTTAAAGTGATATTGGTCACTTGTAAACATATACAAATAAATGAATAATCCTTTAATAACACAGCAGTCTGCTGAAACCTTACAGTGTGGCCATGAACTAACAAGTTTAACTGCCTGCATAACTGTAGTTACCATGGTACAACAGAGGCGATTTGGAGATTTGCGATGAACCATGTGGCCAGGGTTGCCAACCGTCCGTACATTTATGGACAGTCCATTAAAAAATATCACCTTGTCCGTAAAAAAGTTTGTCTGTCCGCAAAAATGTCCCGTTTCTACTACAGGGTAATGGAAAAGTCTCTCCGCAGTAGTAAATAACTGCTGCGTAGAGACTTTTCCATCACCCTATACTTCCTTTGTTGCTAAATTTCTGACTGCTTTACTTTCTGACTAATGATACTAAAAATGGAGAAATGATAAATGCTGCAAATATTATGATATACGACCACAAAAGCCAGCAGGGCAGCTCTGCACCGTAGGGTGAGTATAATTTTCTTTATTTTCACACTTTTTAAGACCGAAATAGGGGTGTCAGTAAAAAATATGGCATCTCAGTAAAAAATAGTCCAACTTAGTCAGTCATGTCAGGAAAACCACAAATTTATGCTTGGCAACCCTGCATGTGACCCTTTTAATTTAGTGAGGAGGATGTTGCAATTTCCTACTGTAAGCAGATTTTTACAATATTTTGATTCAGTGCACTGTAATGGAGAAAGTCAAGGACAGGGTAGTAAAAGTACAGATTACTAAAATACCAGTCAGATTTGTTTCAAAGACTTGATATTAGAATGTGCCCTGCGATGGATTGGCGACCTGTCCAGGGTGTATTCCTGCCTCTCGCCCCAATGCATGCTGGGATAGGCTCCAGCCCCCCCGCGACCCTAACTAGGAATAAGCGGCTGAAGATGAGATGAGATGAGATGAGATATTAGAATGTACTGGAATTCAATGTTGTTGTTTTTTCCTTTCTCTTAAGAGTTTTTAAAGATATTTCAGGGTCTGTAAGATTTTTCACAAAGTCATGAAATTAACAGCATGGGCTGCAGGGTGGCTCTTCCTGTTACGGCCCTGTTCTAGTGTGTGGACGGGCCCCATGATCTGGTGTTGAATCCAAACCATGCCAGTGCTAGCAGTGGCAGGCAGCCCCACAGGACCACACGTAATTGGCCTTAATATTGCCTGGGGAGGGAGGGATTTTATTTGGTGGGACGGCAGTATCTTATCGTGCACCAGCGACCCCCGCTGGTCAGTTGCGTGACCACAGTCTGCCTGCACAAGCTACACATGAAGCTTGCGCAGCGGCTACACAAAAGCCTGCGCAAGCTATACTCCTCTGACTCGATGTCAGCGAGCTTACATGTTGACAGAGGAGGTTGCAGCAATGAGAACGGACATTGGTGGTATTCCAGATTCCGAAATAAGGGTAAAATAAAATAAATAAATAAAAGAACAGCATTTGACATCAAACATCATAGTTACATCACATGCTCTCAAGCCTGTGATTGGCTGTTTCGTGATAGACTTAACTTGTCTAGAGGGACACAGCTCTCTGATATAGCCATGGACAGCTGTATTTAAAAGGTGCTAAATTGTGAGAATTACCCATGTGAACCTCTGGAGCATCATTCACGTTCTGGAATTAATGATGAATCTCATGACGCGTATCTGCCTCTCGGAGAAACACCTTTGTCCTTCAGTAACCCGGAAGTGAAGTGAGAGCTGAGAGGAACTGAGAGGCAAATTTAGCACAGATCATATGCCACAACATATATTTAAGTGCTTTAGCAGCACCCATATACTCCACCTACTCCTCAACCCAAATCCCCTCCCTCCCCCACACTCCACCCCACCCCCACCCACAACCCCCCACCTACTTCTGCACAACTCAGACACAGGCTGCTGCCGCTGTGGAGAATCCCAGTGACCTAGATTCTACCGGAGTTTACTGTCGGCTTCAGCCTGGGCTGTTTTCACCCTACTGCCAGCCTGAAATCCACAGGGTGCTTTCACATTAGCGCTCTGACCCACATCTCCATGGCAACCACTCCACAATGCCCCAGTGATGCACTGGCGGCAGGGGACAGGAGGGGAGGCATCTCTGCGACCTGCGGGGCAAGTAAATGGTTGGCCTTCCCCCCCCCTGCATTGTCTCCCCCTCTCTCTCTCTCTCTCTCTCTCTCTCTCTCTCAGTTGCTCACTCACTCAACCGACATCCACCATTTTGTTTTGAGAATAATTAAAACGTGTTTGCCGACACATTTCCAATATGGCGAGCCTGGTGCGGAGCTCTGTCAGACCGGCGTGAAAGGGAGAGTGGCTTTGGCCGCCCCCTGAGGTGGATGCTCAAAAGTGATAGTCTGACAGACTCAGCTTTTCTCTTGTCAGGAGATTTCATTTCCCCCTTAAGCCCCACGGATCCCCCCCCTCCCTCTCTCTCCCTGCCCCTCCCGTGCCATATGCTTCATCATAGTGCTGCCAGCCATGTTTGCTGTTTTTCCTTTTTTCTTCTCCCTCCCTGGCTTCACATGTTGAATTATACTGGCAGTGAACAGGCTCAAGGCTCCATTTTTTATGTTAAACTATACATAATATGTCACCTCCTGGGGGAAAAAAAAGCCCTTTCAAAAAACCTTTTCAATATGAATGGCGTCAGCTACAGAACATTCATTTCAAATGTATCAGAATAGTACACACCCCACTCATGTCCACAACAACAACAATAACACTCCAAATGACCTGCTCTTTAATTAAACACTTCACTTTATCACAATCAAAGCTGTTGGGAGTTTTTCCCTTTTTTTAATTGAGATATTATTTTTATTCCACTCAGGCAAACAGAAAGTAACAGTTGGGCAATATATCAATTAAGCATCTTTGAAAGAAGCTGTACGTATCTCTGTTTACATATGTCTTTGCCAGTAATAGCCCCTGAGAGTTACTATTTGATGCTATGCGCAAGTACTCACCGAAGGAGAAAAAAACCATCTTTAAAAGCCTCGTAAATAGAACGGGAACGATTTATTGGCAGTGGTCAAATAAGTGCTGGGAATGGACACAAATTCACCCGACTGCTGCCCGTTATTCATTGTTTACACAAATCAGAGTGGACAGTTCAGGCCCAAATCTCATTACAGGCCTGGCCCACACTTCCCACCGCCTCTTCCTTGCCAGCCCAGTTCCCTTGAATTAGACTGGCCCGTCTCACGCTTATCACAATACCGCACTGTCAATTTGTATGTACACGGGCTGAAACCTATCCAGCCAGCTGCCACCGCTGGGGTCAGATAACACGGGCAACAAGCTCCGTCCTGCCCCCGGGATGTTCTGGAATACCTGCAGCTTTGTGACACGGCGGCTAATCACCACGGCCACCTCTGCCAGGCAGACTCCCCGAGCTGGGCCTCCACTAGTAAGCCTGAGCAGGGATATCCTCCTCATTTTATAGTAACCATGGCTATTAATAAAGTGCTTCTCACCCCCGGAGACAAGTGGCAGAAATCAGTGGGGGCCACCACATAATAAGTCACTGAACCCACACCATCAAGAGCACAGGGAGTTATGGGAACAGAGCGCGGCAAGTTGCTCTGAGTAATGAACCCCGTTGCTGCGATTATTGTCCCATTCGCTGCACTCTGATGTGTTCCATCGGTCCAGGTGCCTAGTGTTGTTGCCAGGACAACTTTGATTTCAAAGCACTGTAACGAGTCCATCTGCCTCATCTGTATTTGGTTTAAAGTGAGGAAGTTGTAGATCTTGTCTATGTATATGTTATATATATATAATTCTGTCGCTGCTGTAATTTAAAAATAACTGAACAATCTAGTATCAGTAATAGTCATAATAATCACACACAATTGAAAGCTTAATGGAATGTAGTGTTCATTTTTGCATAATACAGTCATTTAAGGCAGATCTGGTAGTGGCTTGTTTAATACTATGTTTTCAGCCATTATACATGTAGAGAATAATGTACTCGTGTTGTGAAGCATTGCTTTTTTGTTATAATTTCACACCTGTTGCCCCTCTATCCTGGTTAATCTGGTGTGGAAATAAAACTAGGATTCACAATGAGCCTATCCTAAAGTTTCTCCTGCCGCTCCCCTGGGGTTAACTTCCTGATATTCCATCTCTGCCATTATTCTGTCCTTCAACAAGCTTTTCCATGCTAATGGGTGGATACCATGGAAACCACTGGAAGAGAAAGATTTATCAAACAAAGGGTCACAGAATAATACTAGTATATTAAAATCATAGAGATCTCCCATGAGTGAATGCAAGAAAATGCTTTGAGTTGTTAAGTATGGCCCATAGAGATTTGGATATCCTCTCATGCACACATACACACACACACACACACTCACACTCACTTCCCTTTACATAACAACTTCTGAAACTGATATTGAAGACTTAATTTCACCCTAAGGCTTTGCACACCAGCATGCAAGCGCACGCATGTTTAGATGGCTTATACAGTTTTCATTATTTTTCAGTGACTATTTCAAGTATAATCTTCTAAAATCTTTCTAGGCTACATACATTCATGGCTGATGGCTGACTTGGAAAGTGTTCAGACTTACAAATCTGTTATCGCTTGTCATTCCATATTAATTGTCTTTTTAACTTGTCTTTTGCATTCAACAGGGGAGCCATCATCATTAATATGATATTAAACCCAAGAAATACATTTTTAGTGAGAGATAATGGTTTGCAAAAGCAGAAAAAGACAAAAAGTCACACAAGCAACTTGTCCATTATATTGACCTATGCACTGACAAAAATAAATAGCACTTTGTACTCTCTGCTGAGGCTTGCTAGCTAGTTAATGTTGCCTAGGTAGACTAATATGCCAAGGTGTCCCTACAAATGGAAAAGATAACCAGCTATCTAAGTGGCTAGGTAGCATGCCAGAGCTTAACTAGATATTGCTAGCTAGCACTGATATTTACTGATCTCTGTCACCACTATGAGCAAATTAGTTTGTCTAGTGAACAATGTTGTTCACAACAATCATATATGAACAACCCAAAAACACAGAAAACTATTATAAATAAAGAGTACAAAGTTCTATACGTACGTTCCTAGAACTAACCTATGCTGATTTAGTGCCTAAGCTAGCTAGCTGCTAACAAATGTTATTGAGCCGCGCTCTTAGTTCGCCGTGTCAGTCAATGTTATTGGGAGGAAGACATGTATAATGCAGTTGTCATACCAACGCTTCTGGGGGCTGCTGGCCACTGCCATTTTGGCTTTAAATAATGGCATAAACAATTTATTTGTTTCCAAAAATCTACATTTTAAAACCAGCAAATCCACCTTTGGTCTGTTTAAAAGTGTGGCATAATTTGGTGAGAAACTATATAAAGGTGTAAAAAGTCTGTAGAAGAGCACAGAAATGTGTCTTGTGAAATGCTAACAATTTACACTTGTCTTTTTAATTAAAAAACTAGCAAACCGATGTGTATTCAATTTTGAAAATGATTTTGAATAGTCTCAGTCCTTTGCTAAAAAGGGAGACTGCACAGTTTTTAATACAATTATTTGTTTTTGGAAGATTTTATTTTATGTTCATTTTGGATGGAAGAACAAGAGACTGAGGGCCAGATTAACTAAAGTTTTTGAACGCAAAAGCAGTCGCTAAAAGGTTGCAATATCTACGTCAAATTTACTAAGCGGTCACAAGGGGTAAAATCGCTGTTAGGATGTAATTTGCAGGGGATAAGTCACTTTGCGACTTTCCTTTAGATGAATACTGAAATCAGTTCATGCATATGTATAAATGGGGTGAACGAGCTAAAACAGGATGGAGATTCCGTCTGATTTACTAAAGCATGCCTTAATTGCGACTCTTCTCTTTGCGTGAGAATTTTAAGAACTCTTGAAACCAGGTGGTATTTTATGAGCGCTGATGTCGGCTAGATATTTCACAATTCCCATTTTGTATTGCACTTTCTGAAGTGCTAGTCACTGTCCCAGCAATGCCAAACACAAAATCACAAATCACAAACCCATTACTGTTGTTTTCCTATGCTGTAATACGGCACTGTGATGCTGTACCTCAATGAACAATACCTCGATTCCCTGTTTAATTTTATTTTTCTCGTTGTTCCCTTGCTACTTGTATTTGATTTGATAGTGTGATCTGGACATGTGAGCATGCCATGTTGTTTCTGACCCTTTTTATCCCCTGTATCCTACCTCAAATTGTGATTGAGGGTGATTAATTTATTTGATTGCGTAATTAGAACCAGTCTTAGCAAATTGGTTGTTAATGTATTGCTATTTGTAACCACAAAATAGCGACCGTCTTTGCGTTGAGGCTATTTTAGTCAATCTGGCCCTGAGATCCTTTATTTCCCCAGAGACATTGTAAGTCACACATAATTGAAATACAATTTCAAATCAAATCAAAATGTCAAAAAAGTGTGACAAACAATGGGCATTCATATCTCCTATTGTTGACACTTGTCAGCTTTCCTAATTATAGTCCTCGTCTAGTCAAAGTGTAACAATGCTCCATTTTGTTAGGAGCGTGCTGTGATAAAGGGACTGTTCATGATTGTTAATCACTTTTGTACAGAAAAAACATTACATTACAAAACTATAATTTGTATTATAGGCCAATGGCATGTGATTAATCTCAAAGGGCAACTTTGAGCCCATCTAACAAAAAGGAAAATAGTGCATCCATTCCCATTTATTGCACTCCTGCGTATCCTTTTCAAGTGTCAAATGATTAATCCATCTTCCTGCCTCATGGGAAAAGGAAATAAAAATGACAAAAATGCACACTTCATTAATTCCCCTTTCAAAATGATTTGAGATTCACGCTTATTGAGTCTCAACACACCTTAAACAATGTCTGAATTCCCTGTAAACTTCTGATCCATACTGGAGTCTCACTACTATAATTCTTGTCTGTGCCGATCACCAGGGAATGCCCATGATGAATGGGTATTGACAGCAAAGTCAGTGTTCTCCCCACCCCAGGTCTACCGGCAGGGGCAAGAGCTGGTAAACACCTGTGACTACATCATATGTGTAAATATCCCCAGGTTGGTAAATAAAGTTTCTTCCTCCACTGGCTCCATGGGAACCCTGAAGAAGACAACTTTCTGTCGAGTAAAAGCACCTTTGGTGAGCTATTACATCTGCCCGTCTCTCAGTTCAGACAGAATTGTAACTCACAGCCCAAAGAAACATTGCTGGGGCATCACTGCAGGTCTGCCAGTGTGTCATCCCCATCTCATGCCAACGCATATATATGTGCTAACTAACCAGTTCCAATAGTTTGCCTGCTTTCACATGGCAGCTTTTCATATTTTGGAAATAGCACAGACTGGGGGCCGCTATCATTTTAAAGGTCTAATGTGTGAGAGCCTGCAGGCTATGCTTGTCGTCTGATATTTCTTTGCCGGCGTTAACCCTGAGAAACTTCTCTCTTCCCCTCGGCGTGTTCAATGAGAGCGAGCAGCTCCCCCACTACCCCCATGACCCGTATTGTCACGCTCACGGCCCCTCCCTCCTCTCCCAACGGCAGGCCCTCCCTTGAAATTTTCTTCGAGTGATGGGTCGGCTGAGCCGAGCACAGCCTGAGGCTGAACCCTTGACCCCAAACTTGGAGGGCCCGGGGGCCAACCGCTCTCCTGTTTGTTTAGACTTATTCACCTTTTTTAATCATAATCCTCTCCTTGTGAGATGATCTCAGACTGCAGCCCTGCCACCCCCACCCCTTTCCCCCTCTCCGTCCCACCCCACCCCCACCTTTTAATCTACTTTCCTGCCAAGGAACCTCTTCTACACTGATGCCCTCAAACTCCAATCATCTCTGTAGGGTCGTGGATTCCCAGCGCCGCTGCGTCACCATCATCTCCCGGTGCTGCCATTAGACCTGAGTAAAATGCGGGCATTTTGCCTCGTCGCTGTTACGCGGAACACAACCTCTCTATTCTGGCAAACTAACAAACGTTGCTTTTTATTCCACCGCACTTTGACGCCGGTGGTATTGAATTCCCACCAAACAGGTTTGACAGACTAACCTTAATGCCACCGTGGTCTGTGCCCAGAAGAGCATACAATGCAAGGAGGAAGAGAGCTGGTAGGAGGCATTCTGTAAACCCTCACTATTCTTTGTCCGAGCAAGTTGTCGCCTTTCAAGGTAGTATATGTAGTGGTGTGAAGGCACCAGTTGCACTGCTCAAACAAACAGAATTAATAGACATTGGGGTGTAAATAGATGAGCTCACTGTTTGCTTTTTGGCATCACATGAGCATTTTGTTTTTATTATTTTAACTAAATAGGACTTTGTCAGACTGGAACACAGCCTGACTGTGTTCAAACATTGAATAGGGAGTTATTTTCAGCCTGGTTCATGAATTATTTGTGCACCTGTCTGAATTTCAAAGAACGTGTTCATGCTTTTGTCATTATCTAGCGTCCCCTCTGCAAAGAGGAAGACACACAAGCCTCTGTGCTGTGATTGTACTGCAGAATTGCGAAACACAGGTTTTCAAATGACACGCAAGCACACAGGATCAGGATAATCCATGCATCCAGTAGCGGTATAAAGTACTTCCCCCAAAACCGTTTTATTCTTTACTCTTTCTATTCTTTTTTGCCTTTCTTTCATTTTGCCTAAATGATTTAAAAAGAAGACTACAGCCCTTTAAAGCCCTGTATAAATCCCTCAACAGCTCTCCACCCTGGTCCCAACCACCCAACCCCACCCACAGAAAAGGGCAAATATTCAGAAAGGGATTAGGTGAAAAAAACAATGTCAACACTTGACATTCAAACGGGCTGTGGTTCTGACTCCCTCATTGTGCCATTTTGTTTTGCATTATCAATGCTTTCAATGGGACAGGGCCTGGATGCGGGCAGGCTTGGGGCAGATGGCTGTTTTCGCCTCCCGAGAGGGTGCAAATAAGGGCGTTCGCTGCCCCTGCCATTCGGCTGCCTGCGATCCCAAGGGCAGCAGATGAAGCTGGCTTCTGCCTATGGAGGGTGAACCTGCAATGACATCCAAGCAGGTTCCGTTAGACTTTTCCTCCACTGAATGCAGGGAATTCAGGGAAGGCACACCCTCATCCTGAGCTTGTAAATGTGTCTCCCTCCAGCCCTTGTTGAGATGGGTGAATGGGGCCAGACACTGTTTGTTCTAGAGACAGTTCTATTGTTCTGGGCATGAGTTACATCCTTCACAAAAAAAGTCATAATATATATGCTAAAGTGTGAAGCTGAAAATGCAGGGAATATTTGACACGTACCCCTTGTAAATGTATATGTCTAATATAAGAAGTAGTCACTAAAAATCCAATGAATTATGGTGCAAATCATTATGCTTAAATTATTTACTAGATAACTTTTTCACCACAACAATGTACAGACTGGCTTGCAGAAGGAACGGCCTGCACGTTGGGTTGAAGTCATCCTTTCGCTGCTGTATCTCTGTATACCAGAGCTCACCTGGCCATGGCGATTTGCAGGTGTCCGTGCGGCCCTCTATGAGGCAGATCTCAATAGGATGTTCTGACCTTTAGACTCTCAGCTGTAACTGTAACCAAAGGTGCTTCTAACAAGTATCAAGCCAAGGGGGGTGAATACTTATGCAATTAATTATTGTCCGTTTTTTTTTTTTTAATTAAGAAAAAGCTTTAGAGTTGTTGTTTTTATTTGACATGTGTTGACCAGTGGATAATGACAATGAACCCATCTGAATGTACCCAATTGCCATGATGTGGGGCAGCTCTGAACACTCGCAGTCTAGTAATATCCAAACCAGTTCCTTTAGACTTCATTTTACAAAGGACCTTCTCTTCCACCTTGAAGTCATGGCGTTTTTGTTCAGTTGTTACTGGGGTAAGTTTTCCCTTGCCCGCAATACCTACAGTCACAGGTGCAGAAGGCTGAGTGCTAACTCAAAGAGAAAATCCCTCTCCATGTAACTATATCCTTACCTATATTGCTACTCCTGTGTATCACCTATATTCTATGTTCTGTGGATGAAAAAGTGTACCCATCACTGTGGTAACAAGACTGTGTTACATTTATTTGAAAAAGTGGGTCACTTGGCTATGGGACCATGGACAAAAGGCTTAAAGAGTGGGGGGGAATGGCTATTCAAAACAGTCATATCTTTCCCCCCCCCAATAATGTGTAGATTTAAAACATTCCCTTTCATTATGCCCCCGATATTTAACATGTGGTTACGCCCTTAGACCAAAGCAAAGGGAAGCACTATTCATAATACATCATGTTGATTTATAGGTTACATTTAGCAAAAAATAATCTTATATCTGCAGGCTCTTGATCAGCAGCTCGTTTCATACAATGAGAGGCCTAATTGCTTGCAGCAGAGTGGGCGGCACCCCCGGCTTTGGTCTACCGGTATGCGAGTGCGTCAGTATTAGGATGCATGGGATAATGATGTCATCCATTTCCCCCACTTTCACACGCCGAGGCTTTATTCCAGCTTGTGAAAACAAGGCCGAGCAGGAAGCAGATACACCTTGACCGGCAGAGGTCTGGCTATCCCTCTGAACCCTTCCCACCCACACGCCAAGCTTTCTCTCCTGGCCTCTGCTCGCTGTTCCGGAACGAAATGCCATTATCGTTATTTTACAGCATGGGAACCATGGGTTTCTTTGTGTGTGTGTGTGTGTGTGTGTTTTGTTTTTTTAACATACGTATTCAGAATACAACAAAAAACCGAAAGGTATATTTTGAATGTATTGTCAGCTAAAACTGAAGAATGATTAAAAAGACAGAACTCAGCATTTCAGGCAGTCTTATCGTGAGGGAAAACAAGCAACGCTTGTTATATTGTTGGCCGAATGCCATTACACGGCGTGTGATAAATGTCCAACATTAAATGTTAATCATTTTTAATTGTTACAGAAAAACCCAGTACAGATTATTACCCCCCCCAAACAGGTTGCTTATTTTACTGTCACAAGCATTTACAACATAAAGTAAATCATCAATTAAAAATACCTTACAAACCGTCTGCCTTAAATACATTCTAGTTGCATGAGTCTCATTTAGAGGCAAATATGACTGATCTTAAAAATTCTCCGAAAATGTAATGAAAAGGCCTCTGAGATTACACGTCAGAGCTCTAAAGGAAATGACAGGTGTGGCAGGGCACCCCCTCAAAACAGAACCCAAAAGTGTCTGACCTGCTCCAGCTGCCCGCTTCCCTTCCCCTCTGACTCATCAGTGCTGCAGCCCTCCCCTGACCCCTTTAAAAGCCCATTCTGTGTAACTCACGCCCAAAGCGCTGCAAGAGTCCGCCAGACCTAATTGATTCATTGATCAGGTCATTAGATGTGACTGACAGGTGAGGGGAGAAAAAGCTCTGGAACTTGGCCATTAACTTGATATATTTGATGAGTCAAACCCAAGGGTGCGTTCAGCCACAACTAAAAGCACTTACTGTGTTGAGAATGATGAAAATGTAAATACAGTAAATACAGATGCCACTGTCACAGGGCAATGGGAAAATGAACTTGATTTATAACAGTGAGCAAACACAGAGCAAATCCCATATAACACAGAGCAAATCCAAGACTTTAGTTTGTTCAATTTGCCACAGACAAGATATATGGCTCTTTAGATGTCAACAGCATTATTTGTGTTGGCAAAACGTACTTTTGTAATAGTGGCAGAATGCATTTAATTGTGTGCTAATTATAGAAATATCCTCTGGAATATTGTTCCATTCACTTACAGATACTGTATAATGTAACTCAAATCAAATCAAATTTATTTGTATAGCGCTTTTCACAATTGAATTGTCACAAAACGCTTAACAGAGGGGGAACCCAGGCCTAGACCCCCCCAAAAGCAAGCCTAAAGGCAACAGTGGCAAGGAAAACTCCTTGATAGGGAGAAACCTTGGGAGGAACCAGACTAAAAGGGGGCCCCTCTTCTGGCCGGCACAGGGTGTGTCCAAAAAGACCATATCATGGTCAGTCCAAGGTGACTCAGGGCTGAATGCCTTTGTGCCTCCTGAGTTAGGTAGTCAGTGGGGGGGGGCTAAACCACATGAAGGGGGTCCAGACCCAGGAACTGGGGTAGGTGTGGGACTGGGGTAGGCGTGGGGGTGAGGGTTGATGGGGGCAGCTCACACTTCTCGCAGGATCTGGGGCACGGGGGCAGGTGCCCCCGAGTCAGAGGCCGAGGCAGAGAAGAGAACATGCAGTCAGAAAAAAAGGCAGTGTTATAGCCAGTAGCATTATGTAAGAGCAGGGGAGCACAAGCATAGGAAATATACAGATAGCCCCAAAGATGTAAGCTATGGCAGCATACCTATTAGGAGAGGGGCAGAGAATACACGCAGCCATGGGAGAGTTCCAAACCATCCACACCCGATCAAGGATAAAGTATGGAAAGTTTCTCACTCCATAAGACACTAGGGCACGGCCTTCTCCATCTCTCCACCTAAACTTTGTTTATCTATCACCAGTTCAAAATAAATCTCATTTTTCATTCAAACTGAACATAAACATACAAAGTATCTGATTAATATAAAAGGCATTAGCTGTTCAACCACCATGATTTTAAAATGAATTAATATAAGATGTATTTTCGCATCTATTTTGTAAAGAAATCAATTGTTCTAAATTAATTGCTGTTCAGTTCAAGTAAACAAGTTCATATTTATGACTGTGTTATAATTAAGCAAACCTAGACTAAAAAACAACATTTATTTTGTCTTTGTTTCAAACAAATGTGTTGTTTCTCTCTTTCACCATTGCACCTACTAAGAAATATTCCTGGCCTGATTTTTATGTTATGGCCAATAAACACTGTCAAATATAATGAAGGTGTTTCCTGAATGCCTTTCAAAACATATATGAGCATATCACCCATGACAGCCTATACGGCTATACACATGTGGTTCTCTGTGGCTCAGTTGGTAGAGCATGGCGTTGGCAACGCTTAGGTTGTGGGTTCATTCCCCACTGGGGTCACATATACTGAAAATGTATGCATTCACTACTGTAAGTCGCTTTGGATAAAAGAGTCTGCTAAATGGCATATATTTATATTACATATAATAGGTTAGTCTCATTTAGTTTGAGTAGTTTCAGAGCGAGAGGTCACAGTCCAAGTGTATGATTGTTCAGGATACAATTTAGAATCACAGCATGAAGCAGTGAGTAGGAAACTAATGTATATGTACCTCATATATCATGTGAGGCAGTATAGTTTTATTAAATAATGTAGATCTGCCTACATCTTTGTCATTAAAGCCGAGCAAGTGTTGCATAAATCTGACACTGCTGATCTGTCAGACGAACTTTTACTACTGGTACTACCGTTTTGCTTGTTATTATAATTTCTTAGGTTTTACAATCTTGAGTTTATAGAGTTTATAGTTCATAGAATTTATAGACTGAACCAATCCAAAGCTTTGAGTTATGGGTACAGATATAGTAAATATAATGCACTGTCACTGCTTTGCTGCTTGACACAACATTGCTTCAATAGAACACATTGCCTAAAAATATACATAAAACCGAGCGTGGATTGAAGAAAAGACAAAATACTTTGTGATGGAGTGAGTGTAAGAACATTAAAGCAATTAGAGCACAGACAGTGAGAGTGTTCGTTTGAATACAGGCTGACAGTAGCCTATAACAGTTATGGCATGAGTGACAAATGATTTTCTGTGCTGATATCTCTACGACAAACATTAGCCGTGGGTAAAAATGGTGCTTCCCAACCCCACTGTGTCACTTCACTTTATATACCTGCATCGTTCCTTTCAGACACCTCTGTGAGATGGCAATGGCCTGTAAAAAGGTTGTTTTGGATAGCATGCATTGTGGACTTTACCTTTAGAATTGTTCACTCCGATTTTTCAGTCTGTGTGTGAATATGAAAGCCTTTAGCGCCCTTGGTCATAGAAAACTGGTAGAAAATGAGGCCCACAATATTTAGGCAAAAGGAAAACAATCTCAGTGTTGGTAAAGGTTTCTCCACTTAAAAATAAGGAACAGACATTTTTAAGTAAGAATTATTGCGGATTGCATCAGATTACCCACTGCCCAGAATGCGTGCGGCTATTTAGTTCATGT
Organism: Aldrovandia affinis; assembly: GCA_029706075.1. Lineage (NCBI taxonomy): Eukaryota > Metazoa > Chordata > Actinopteri > Notacanthiformes > Halosauridae > Aldrovandia > Aldrovandia affinis. Next base: position 153,626 of record JAINUG010000352.1, on the reverse strand, counting down.
GACATAAATCCACTTTAATTGATTTGATTAATACTAATGCTCCTCATAAGAGTTTTTTCTTCCCACTGGGGAGTTTTTGCCTCACTTTCTACTTTTTGGGGCTTTGGGGTTCTCTGTAAAGCATCTTTGAGACAGTTCTCTAAGCGCTACTGAATTGAAAAATTGAATTAAACTGAATAGATGTACTGGAATTAGAATATTCGCAAATGATCTTAGTGACCACTGTGCTGTGGCTGGGGTGAGAAACTCCAAAGTTTTAAAGGCAAATCCATGCATTGTTAGCAAAGTCAATTTTAGGAAATTTGAGCACAGCTTCCTTCATGATCTTTATCGTTGTGGTTGGGAAAGAATTTCACTCTTTCCTGATGTTGAATTTGTCTGGGCCTGTTTTCATAGCCAGTTCTTGAAAGTGCCTCCATATAGAAATGACAGACTCAAAGGCTATGACTCAAGGCCGTGGTTTTCAGACCTATCTGAGCAAATTCATGAGAGAAACCTTGCATGGGCCAAGGCAAGACAATCTAATCTGATAAAAGATTGGAACAGGTTCAGACATTTAAGAAACAAATGCAACTCACTCATTCGTAAGGCAAAGCTTTATCTGAATGAAACTTCCAAGAACTTTAATAATCGTCTGAAGTTTTGGAAAACTATTAAGTCTGTGTCTACCAACCCCTCCTCGTGTGATCTCCCAAAATGCATAAATGTGAACTCAGATGTTATTACCAACAGGGATGAAATGGTAAACTATTTTAAACAACATTTAGTCTCAACTGGCACTTTATTTCAGTTTGTATCTAACTCATCCATCCAGGGTGTATCTAATGTACAAACATATGTACCTGTATATAACCTATGTATATAACATAAAGTTATGATTAGTATCCAAGAGATGAAATAATTTTTAGTATTACACCCTTCTCTAAGAAGGAGGTCATCTCAGCCCTAAAAGGTATTAATACAAGGAATGCAGCTGGCTCCCATGAACTGGATCCAATACTTTTGAGACTTGCTGCCAAAAGTATTGCTGAACCACTAACTTATATTTTTAATCTGACTATTGAACTAAATGCCATCCCAGAAGTATAGAAATCTGCATTAGTTCTGCCACTAATGGAGGCCCTTTTCAAAAATAATTATTGTCCCATTTCAAAGTTACCTGTGCTTGCCAAAATCCTTGAAACAGTTATTAGTGATCAACTGAAGGTTTATATACCAATGCTATCTTAAGTAACTTTCAGTCTGGCTTTAGGCAAAGGCATAGCACTGCAACAGCCACATAGTCATGTCTTAATGCAGACACGACTATTTTAGCATTCTTTAGCAAGGCTTTTATCCAGAGTGTGCTGACCTTCTGTATCCAGTGCTGGGAAGGGATCTCAGTACAAAACGAAAACAAGCTGGACAAAGTGACCAGAACAGGCTGAACAACAAAACCAACTGTCAGAGCAGTATAACACAAACCTCGCTCTGAAAATACTGGACAACCCATCCCACCCACTATTTCCAGAGTACACTCTTCTTCTCTCTGGACACAGGTTTCTGATCCCCAAGGTCAAGACAAAGAGAGCCATAATCTCGTTCATACCCAGGAGCATACAGCTCCCGAATAGACACAGAGACTGATCTGGACTGACCGCACTATATACACATTGGTTATTTTATTTACTTTTATATATTTATATATATTTATTTTTATTCATACTTCATTCATTGTATGGCATGATGATGATGATGATTTATTTGTAGATTGATTCTTGTTGTGTCTTTTATGTTTTAATGTATGTTCATCATGTACAAAACAAATTCCCTAAGGGCAATAAAGATTTCATTCACTATGAAGGTTTGTAATGATACAATTGAAGCACTTGATTCTATACAGCAGTGTGCTGCTTTGTTCATTGATTTGCCTAAAGCATTTGACACCGTTGACCGTGGTGACCGTGGAATTTTAATGCAGAGACTGTCAAACATAGGGCTTTCAGGCAAAGCAGTTGGCTGGTTTAAGAATTATGTCAGTGTTAGATTGCAATGTGTACAGCTTGATAGTATGATTTCAGACAGGCTTATGATAAATGTTGGAGTACCGCAAGGTTCCAGTCTTGGGCCTTTGTTATTTACTATTCATGTAAATGATTTATGTGAAAATGTTGTTGATGCTAAGGCACATTTATATGCAGATGACACCATCATTTATAGTGCTGCTTCCACTCAGAGGCATTTTACAAGCTACAGAAGGCTTTTAATGTCGTTCAAGAAAATAGAAACAAGCTTAAACTGGTTTTGAATGCAGATGAAACTACATTTATGGTCTTTTCCAGCAAAAGATCCAATCCTCCAAGATCCAATCCTCTACTCTGCCTCAAATAGTCACGCTGCAAAATAAGGTAATAAAGGTGGTGTCATCACACAAATATTTGGGATTTTACCTTGATGAAGCCATGTCTTTTAAGCTTCACACTGAACTGTTTTTTATTCCAAGCTAGAAAAAACCTTTTGGCTGCTACATTTTTGCCTTTGATGGATTATGTTTGGAAATAAAGATTCAGCTTGTAACCTTTTACAACCTTTGTAGCCTTACCTTCATCAGTCTGATTGAGAGCAGACACATGATTCATGGATAATTTTCTCACAATGGTGCCAGATAGGCTTCTCACCCATCAGCGTTGACTTTCACAGTGTCACTTACATGTGATGAGAGGATTGATCCTCAGATGGATTGAGGTGTGATTTAGTCTTTTTCAGAGGGTCAAAGTCTGTAAATGGCAGTGTAATATATGCTGTATACTGTTGAATACATTTGTACTGAAATGACTTGCCGCAGGAGACTGGTTCAGCATGCACGGCTGGAGTGATGTAGTTGGCTTATCATTATGGTGTGGTGACACCCCTGCAAAAAAAATAAACCTTGGTTAGCCTTGGTCAACCTTGGTCCCTGGCTAACCTTGGACATCTCTGTGGGATGGTCAGTCCATTGACATTCCACCAGCAGAACATAGGTCAGATCTGTAAGCATGTTCTGCCCAAACCCCATGTGTGTCAGGCCACTTATTACAATGTGCGACTTCCACTGGCTACCACGACATCTGCTGCATCTCAGGCATCCCATTCCAGTGTGACCACACATATCTGTGACTGTATGCCCAGCGATGGGAGCAGGGTCCCTGGAAGTGCTGTGTGATGTCCACAGGGCCAACTTGGAAATCAAGTCCTAGATTCCTGAACCAAAACATGAACTTCTTCTTCAGAAGGATACACAACCTACATCTCGATCTAGCTACATGTGCACCAACTCGGACTGTGCAGGAAATGAGAAGTGGGAAAAGAGAAATGCTCTAAATTGCCATCTTAGCAGTTTCAGGGTCACATTTGGTCTATTCATGCCAATATAAGATATTTAATATAAGGAGGTCAAATTCAAATACAGTGGGTATAACAAGTATTCACCCCCTTTGGAATTGTTCACATTTGATCAAAAAATGGTTCCACAAAGATTTAATTGGGATTTCTTGTCATTGATCAACACAAAATACTCTATAATGCCAGATAAAAAAACAACACTAAAGCTTTTTCTTAATTAATTACAAATAAAAAACAAACAATAATTGACTTCAATAATAAATACTTCAATAATTGAAGTAAGAAATTAAATGTGAAAAATTGAAAAAAGGGTGTGAATACTTATTATACCCATTGTGTGTTTGTGCGCATATACAGTATATATATATATATATATATATATATATATAGTGTATACCACATTGTGTGGTCAGGTACAATAATGTTTAACCTTTAGATTCATGAATTCCCAGAATTGTATAGTATGCTTGTGGACATTTGGTAAGATTTCCACAGAAAAGTTAGGTTATTTCCAATGAAGTCAGATGAGGTGCAAACCGACAACTTGTTAGCATGGTGATTCACCAAGCCAAACATAGAGAAAGGCCTAACACTAACTTGTAGAACTAGTAGGGAACTATTAAGATATGTAAACTTCAGACAAAGAGATCATTGATATAGTACATATACATTTGAGGTTTGGAAAGTACAGCATTTTTTACTCTGTAAAAACTTGCTCAGGGTGTCACCACAGCACATGTTTGTCATTCTCTCTATGCAAACTATTACAGGAGAAACAAAAGTGATAGAAAGAGCAACTGCAATGACCTCAAATAGCTCTTTCACCAGGTTCCCTGTCTGGTCTCTATGTCCAAGTTACTTTTACTTCACTGAAAAACCAGAGACAACAGTCAATCCCTGTTTGTGAAAATGCTAACAAATTTGTGTCTGAACCACATAAAAAGTTAATTACACACTGTCATCTGCACTCCCTGTCAAGTGGAAATGTAAAGTATATTTAACTCAAATAATAGTCCTGTAAAAACAAAATGTCAAGAAAAGAGACAAAGTTTTGTTGGCAGGTTATTCTTCCCCTTTCATGATGTCAATGGCAGAAACTGTCACTCAGACTGACGTATAACATTGGCATCTGTCCAGAATATTAATTGTACCATAGAGAACAGTAAAGACATCCGAAATAGAGGCAAAGCCTCATGCCCAAAGTTTGTAAAGGCTTATAAACTGAGCACTGGTACACATGGGTGATCTCTAATTAGCAGGACTGCTCTGAATATGCCAACAGGAAGTGCTTGAAATCCGCTGAGGCTAAACTTTCGCTTCTCCTCTGCTCCCGAGTGAAGAGGAAGAAAGGCCGCCATTGCAGCATTTCATTTTTTATGTTGAATTGCTTTCTGTTTAAGTCCCTCACACTTTCACACCTCACTAAAAATACAACTTTTTATTTATTTACCCTCTGTGGCATTCTCATTCTCTGCATATAAAGCAGTCAGGGGAAGTCGGATTTCACAAACCCGTCTCCGGACTGTTTTCTCTTACACAAGAGGGTCTGGCCACATCTTCAGCTTCGGGAATTTAACTCAGCAGGAGGCATTTGGGGGCTGGCAGGATGGGAGACAACGGTCCAAGCCTACACACGGACTGCTTCCTGTTCCTCGGCCTTGGACAGCCACGCTATCACAGCCTGCTACATGACTGGGATAGTGTGGTCATATCCTGCTGCTTGGCCTGGCATAGTGAGGTCATATCCTTCTCCCTGCCCTGGGATTATGAAATCATATCCCGCTCCGAGACCCACCATGCATGGCTAATGACCTTTCTGGGCGAAAACTGACCGACACATAACATTTCGTACTTTGATGAAGCCTCCCAGCCCATATCAAAACCTGTACTCAGCTTGACTGCTACCACCATTGAGCCAAATAGGTGTTGAGATATGCAGGTAAACCCTTTATATCACAAAGACAACGGCAGCATTGGATGTGTGTAAGCAGATAGCATTAAGGAATTCCACCCAAAATGTTTTGGGGTTTTTTCAAGTTCTTTCATTGTGCTACATACAATTGCATGTCACTGAGTCATCAGACACCCTCAACATTTTTACAGATTTGTTCATTGTCAGGAAAGAACTCATCTCATTCATCACAGGAAGAGGTCAGTGGGAAGCCCTTCATCCAAAACACGTGAACAGTGATGTACTTAGTGATGTACTTCAGTTCTGACCTATAGGGTTGGATTTACCACATCAAAGAACCAACCACCAACTTTCCTTGAGATGAGAAACATCATGCATATTTTTGGGATGAATTCCTCTTTAACTCAGTGTTGCTACCATGGTGCAGGTAAACAGAGTTAATACAATAGGGTTTAGATGGACTGTGACATATTGATACATTGGTGTTACAAGCAGCTCCACTTGTTTACATTGTTAGATGACATCTGGTTTTGCACCAATAAGTAGATACTTCACAATCTGCCTTTAACCTTATATTAATAACCGTGCAGGTCACCCAGAAGTTCTGTGCTCCTTTTTAAATAATCCATACTTTAATTTCAGCACATTAAGATTTACCCTCCACAGATATGAATCCATAAGTGGAGTGGTACAAGCCACTGGCAGGATGTATGGATAGATCAATGGAAGAAAACAGAAGTCAAAACGAAAGAAGAAAAAAGTACTTTGTTTTGGCTGCAGAACTGCAGCACTAAAGTCCAACACTCCTCAAAGCATCCTTAATCCTCAAACATAAACAGCCAGCTGTGAAAACGTTAAACAAATCCTCACAGCTGTTAAGTGATCTGTGGTACCATTTTTGATGCAGGATTTTGTATACATTATTTTTAATGAATGCAATATGTGTCTGGACAGCTTGTTGAAATGCATAATGCGAAGATCAACAAGGAAACTGGATGTTTACATCGAGATTATGTTTTGTTTTCAAAGCACAATGTAAACACATCTCATTTACCATAAATCGCTTTGTAAAGTAGTGCTGAAATACATTTCGTTCGCATTGGAATTCAAGAGGTCGCGGGAATAGCGTGGCGGCTCCTTAGAAGCACCACATCTGCACAGTTCTCCGAAGAAGGCAAAAGGTCTTGAGATGTCGGCCGTTTGTCTTAATGAGGAATATCTCTGCGTGGGCAGTAGGCTCTCCACTTTACATTTTAGTTTCGGGCGATCTTGCGATCAGCTCTGACAGGTGTTCAAACGCCTTCCTTAAGTTAATGCCTCCTTCATCCACTGGGCTGAAACTCCCCCTGGCATGCAGATGTCATGTTATGCAGCAGTGTACCTTATTTATCAGGCTCCAGTTGGAGCGTGACGTTCCAGTCACAGCCTCTGCCCGCGCATGAGATAAGAATCAAGAAGGCATCTACTGCCCTCCCACGCACACACTTCATTACACTGTAGATATTGTCTGGACGTTGCAAATGATACACATGTACGCACACGCACACACACATACACACGCTTGCATGCATGCATGCATGCACACACACACACACACACACACATACCCACATCCACATAAGCATACATGCATCAGTGTATGGCTATACGTGTACACACACACACACATCAAGTAACAGCTTGTTTTTGTTGATGTTGTGTGTTAGAGGGCCTTTTTCATGCACTTTTGACTTTCCTCCCTGAAGGAGTGTTATCTGATGCAGAATGTGCCCTGGCAGGCACATAAAGCCAAATCTGTCAAGTGTCAGATTGCACATAGCCCATCTGAATAAGATTCACAGGGACCCACAATTCCACTGCTCTGGACGTCGAGAATGTAAAATGGCATCAACGTTTGATGTTCAAAGATATTCCCCAAATGAAGCGAAATATCCCAGTGCTCAGAAAACAACAAAGATAAAAATACACAGTAGGAGAGTCATTTCTGTTCTGCAGCAAACATGTGCTGGAGCAAATGGACTTGTGTGATCTGGGTACATAAGAGTACATCACCACCCAAAGGCATGACAGAGCAAACAAACAGCAGGCTACGCTCGCACAGGAGCACGCGACATATTTCAACATTATGTCATCTTCAAGCAATGCACCTGGGTAAGCACTGGCCACTGTTCTACTCTGTCCTGTTTTTTGAATGATGAAGTACTCTTACATGACCTCACACGCATCCCTTACCCCAGTACACTTTTGTTGTAAATCGGAGGCTGCCTGTCCATTTTCCCATTATTATTACCACTCTAGCGCAGGCTTTTCTCAAGTGTGGTACAGTGGGCTGACATTCAGCAGGCATCTTTAAACCAGGCACACTGGAGGAAAACGGGCTCTAGCAGTACAATGATTAGTTGACTCAGGTGGTTTAATGTCTGGCATAAATTAAAGGTTGCAGCCAGTGTGCCCCCCCATGACGAAAGCTGAGTTGCCCCATGCCGAAGGCAGACTAACTATTTCCAGAAACCAAAGTATGTGAGGCGCAATGGTGAAAAACGAGTGCTTATGCATTCTCTAAAACACATACAGTAAAATGTGTGTGGGGGGGAACTCTTGTGCCTCAAACGAGGCATGCCATAAATTAAAAAGGTAGTAAAGTAGAGGAGCCTTTGATTGTAAATCGATTAAGTTTATTTGCTTTATATTACTGGAAACGCGTCGTGCTCGCTCTGAGTCACACATTGTGCTATGCTACTCTGTTCCGGGTCTTGTTTGTTGAGCGCTATATAATGTTATATCATGGTAGTGCCACATGAAAGGTACTTAAACTTCACCTCTTTGCAAACAAAGGTCGCTTCCATGTATTCTTCACAGGACTGGCGTGTGGCTTGTCACAGGAAGCAGGGGCTTGTAATAGGGTTACATGTCTGCCTCCGTGGCAGTGTAGTGTAATGGTTAGGGAGCTGGGCTTGTAACTCAGAGGTTGCAGGTTCAATTCCCAGGTGGGGCACTGCTGTTGTACCCTTGAGCAAGGCACTTAACCTGAATTGCTTCAGTAAAATATCCAGCTGTATAAATAGATTGTATGTAAAGAAATGTAAGCTGTGTAAGTCCCTCTGGATAAGAGCGTCTGCAAAATGCCTGAAATGTAAATGTAAATGTCTTTTCACATGTATGGAATTGGCCCATGCATTGGCTTACAAATGTTATATCTTTTCCTTCTTGTTCACATGTGTATAGCACACAAAAGGTCAGCTTAATGTAACGGTTACAACAAAGACCTTTACTCCATACTTCATCCGTATGGCCCCTGATTGGAGCTTGACACCAGCACATTAATGCACAGTCCAAGCTGGTTAATGAGTTTTCACTGAAAAAAAAAAAAAAGAAGATTTTTCCACATAAAGAGATCTCCAAAGTCATTAAGTTTTCATGTTCTCTATTCACAGAATCGCTGGAATAAAGTGACTCATGTGGACGTACAGTAAAGGAAAGTTGTGTTGCTACCTCTGCAATTATGAAGGAACTTTCCCTACAGGACAGACAAAAAAAAAACCCAATCGTATTCATCATGACTCTGACCACTGTGTTATTAAGGGTTTTGCAGGGAAAATGCAACTCTGCTTGGCTGTGTCCCTCACAGCCCCACTGTGCTCTCTCCTCCTGCCCCACAAATGGCAGAGATGATGCTGCTGCCATGGCTGGGATGCTCTGGCGCCGTGATGCGCCTAAAATAAAAACGAGAACAACGCGAGTTTCCTTCATGTGACAGGATTCAGCTGGAAATACCCTATCCTCGTCTTCGGAAGCCAGCTTTTCTATTGCGACGTATTTCTAACTCATCAAAAAAAGGTCTTGTGGTTAATTTGGTATGGTGGTTAAGGTCCCCAGCGGGCACACTGCAAATTGTGCAGATCCTCACAACACACATGGGCAGATCCTGCTTATACGTGACATTTTAAGCTGGCTGATTAGAAGAAGAAAAAACTTCAGAAGCACGCTTAAAAACCCATCCCTTTAATTGCACATTAATTAGCTGTACGGGAGTAGAGCAAAGGTATGAAAGCTGTCAATACTGTCAGTGGTATTGATGTGTTTAGCAGAGCCTGAATACATAGCTGTCTGCAGACTCTTCAGACCACTTGTGCAGAGACTCAATCAGAGAAAGGGGATTGACAATAGGGGGAGAAAAGTAGCAATGGAAGTGTGAGAGCTGTCAATCACTGACTAGTTTTAACCAATCAAAAAAAATTTGCTCTCCACAGCAGAATACAATGATTGGTTCACATCAGTGAGAAAATGGCTCCTACATTTGGGGTTTTATGAAGCCTCACTCTCCCACCAATGGATAATGGTGCAGTGTACCCTAGAGCGAAAGGCCGTGTATTCAGTGTGGTAATGTTACTACATTATCGTGAGGACAGTGTCTGTATATAAGACAGAGGAAGTGCTTTGTCTGTCTGACCTGCTGTCAGCCTTTCCTGTGCCCGGCCCCCTGAGTCCCAGAGCCGACAAACTCAAGCGCTCGAACACCTTCTCCGGGGCATTCTGACAGTGTGGGAACGCGTCCGAAACTCCACTCGCGCCCGCACCACGGAGGCCCCCCCGGCACCGGACTCTCCGGGTGCTACCGCCTGTAGACGAGCGCATGCTAGACTGCGGCAGACGTTTCCTCCGCATTAAGCAGCTGGGAGCCCAATGCTCCTTTCGCCGGGGTTTTCTGGGGGCTATTAAAAGCTCCCACTGCATGTCTGCTTCTCATCAGGATGTGAGGCTGTAATTATGGTGCCCAATTAGAGCATGTGGAAGAGCGCTCTAAATTGCTTTTCTTTTTCCCCCCGCACCACCCCCGCTGCCAGCTCAGGGCTCTGGTGTTGCCAGGCTTCGCTATGCAACAGGCAGGCATGTTCTGTACTGTACTCTGCTGAAAGGGCTCGCCAAGCCACGGAACGCTGGTTGATGAATCCCAATTGAAACATTTCCCACTACATGAAAGAAAGCTTTCTGTCTTATATCAGTAAGACGGCAGAAGAATTTTATACGGAATAATTGAGCTATAAGAAGATAAAAAGGTACCCATTGCAGGGGTGGGGGTTGTTTTGTTTTCTTCAGAGTGCACACACTGTCCAGCAGTACTTACTGTACTGATTAATGCCACATTTATGTTTATACCCACATACATCTATGAAGATGGAAAAAGCAATATGAACAGGGATGTGTAATGCCAGGAAACATATTTCTTGCCAAATCATTTGTAATAGCTGCCACTTCCATGACAACAGCAATAAGATCATCTGAAGCACATGTAGACTCATTGCCTTTGCAAATAAAAACGTAGGCATGCTCCCTAACAAGATGTCTGGTGCAGAATCCACAATGGCAGGGCTCATTTGGCTCTGTCCAGGGATAGTGTGTATATAAGTTGGCCAGGGTGCCTCAGGCTTCCCCAGCTTTAGATCCACCCAGCAATGTGCCAGGCACCCACAAGTTACCAGTTGTCACTAGCAGAGAGACGTGCCTCTCCTCCTAAAGGTGCTAGTTCTCTTGCAGTACTGTGTGGCCTGTGGTGAAGTACTGGCTTCCATTCAAGTGCATCAGATAAGTGTACATTCTGAAGTTGCAGCGCTCCTTGCATAAGGTATATGTGGCACAGCAGTAACTTGAGAGGCGAGATTAGTGATTGCAAACTGAGGATTTAAAAAATTGTTCCTGTTCCCAAAAAGAACATTCCCACTGCCTGCTGCAGTAGATATTAAACACTCGCTGTGTTTAGATAATGGCTGCACAGTGTTTACATTCAAAATACAAACATCAATAGTCTCCTCTCTTTTTGGGCAAAGGACAAACAAGACTCTATTTACCAACCAATTCTTGCAATTTTATACAAATCTGTTTGCTAAAAAGACAAGTGAAAATCATTAGCATTTCATAAGAATAGTTTTTGTGCTCTTCTAGCATCTTTTTTGCAGGGTTATACAGTTTCTCAACAAATTAGAACATGTCAGACTGTTAAATTAATGAGTGGACTGAAGAAAGACTGGAGTTTCATGTGACACAGTTTATATTAAAATTGCGATTTTTGGAAACGAGGCTTCATTCAAATTGAATGGTGAAAAGATAACAAGTCATTTAGCCATCGTTAATTCATGCTGGAAACTGGAAGCCATTGCAACACACAAAGCCACTGTTTAGAGCCAAAATGGCAGCAACTAGCAGCCTACTAAAGCACTATGGCAACCATGTTACTTCTCCCTAATGCCATTCACAGTCCTATGCAGAGCATTACTGGTTCAAAAATAGTTAGCAGCTAGGTTAGGTTAGTCAGTCGACCAGCTTAGGTTAGTTCTGGTCAAGAATAGAACTTCATTTATATTAGTTTTCTGTGTTTTGGGTTGTAGTGTAGTGCTAGTGGTGACAGATCAGACTGTAAATAATAATAATACATTTTATTTGTTATGTGCCTTTCAAGAAACCCAAGGTCGCAGTACAGTGGGAGGAGTTGATCAAAGTTACATAAAATATACATTTAAGCAGATAAAAGCAACAGCAAGATGACAACAGACAACACAACAGTATAAAATAGTTGTGGCTATAGTGGCTGAAGGACCTTGCTCCCATAGATGAGAGGCGGGCATGGGGGGTGAGAAAGAGCCGGCAGAGGCAGAGTGTAGTGATCTGGTGGGGGTGTAGTCCTGTAGGAGGAGTTCGGAGAGGTGGGGGGGGTGATTGTCCGGGTGCGGTGATTATATTAGCAGTGCCTTGAAAGTGAGGAGGAGGATCTTGAAGTCAATGCGGCGCTTTATTGGGAGCCAATGGAGATCGTGGAGGATAGGGGTGATGTGTTCCTGGGAGCGGGTGCAGTGATTATATTAGCAGCAGAGTTTTGGATCAGTTTTGTGCCCGGCATCTGCGTCCAGTTGCTTTCATGAGGCGGAGTTTGGGGGTGTACCAGGGGGGCTGAGGGTGACGGAAACAGTCCATGATTTGAGTGGAGCAATGGCATCAAGTGAGGCAGAGAGGGAATTATTGTAGTGGGAGACCAGATCTGTGGAGGAAGATGGGGAGGGCATGAATTAATCAGGGTCATGAAGTCAAAAGGTTGAACATTTTTCAGGTTACATGATGTCATGGTGCGTGGCTTTTGACCAGGGTGACTGCAGTGATGGTGGTGAATAGAATAGCTTTGTGATCAGAGATGGGACATGAGAGGGCAGTGGGGTTGGGTGATAGTTGACCGGTGGAGCAGACTAGATCAAGTGTATGGCCTTTGCTGTGTGTTGGGATGTTGACTATCAAAGGCATGGAGGAGGGACAGAAAATCAGATGCAAGTGAACAGTTTTGTGAGTCAACATAGATGTTGTAGTCACCACAGACCAGTACATGGGTGGACAGAGAACAGACAGAGGTAAGGTGTGTGGATAAGTCCCAAAGGAATGCAGAGCATGATTTAGGAGGGCAGTAAATTGTGTCCAGTATATAGGGTTCAAATCTGCCACAGCATTTTACAGTGAGTGATTCAAAAGAGGAGTAGGATGTCAGTTTTATGGGTTTAACCTTGAGGTCTGATTGGTAGATGAGGGCAATCCCACCACCATAGCCAATGGAACAGGGTTGGCAGAGGTGGGAGAAGTCGGCTGGGGTTACAAGGTATAACTGGGAAAATCATTGGTGATTGCCATGTTTCAACTAGACACAGTATGTCCAAGTGGTTGTCAAACTTTTCAGTCTCGAGTTCTCCATAATCACCCAGAGAAGGAGGCACCCCACTATTTCAGTGTGCCCTCTCTCTCTCTCTTCACAATCATACAGAGAGAGAGACTCCCCACTATTTCAGTGTGAGCCCTTTCCCTCTCTTTCTTCCCACACACACAGGAAGCACTCTACTCTGTCACTTTTAACATACACACACAGACTCCGCCTCCCCCGAGGTGGAAACCCCCTTCCAGGGAAACACACACAGTACGACACCACTAACAATGAGTACGACACACACACAGGAACAACAAAACTCACACCAACAATATGCACACATGAAGAACAAGACCACCACTACATTGATCGTGATACACACACACATGAATGACGAGACCAAGACTGATTCCCCAGTCGCCCCACCTGCTCTTAAATAGGCTTACTTACTGCCCTGGCTCAGGTGGGACCCGTGAGACAATCACTTGTGTCCCATTCACACACCTAATCACAATCAATTACACACCACAATTGACATACACCACATCCACTCACAGACACAAACCATCAAGTGAATTACCTACTTGACATTCACTCCAATTAACACTGATTGATTAATTGTGACCTTTGGAACTAGCCTTCTGGGCACCTACCAGCAATTTTTTGCTCACAAATTGTGAGATTGCCACCGGAAAGTATAACTGTTCCAAAGCAATACTGTGGCAAACTAGAGGCAACTACCCTGTTGCAGAGACTGATGCCCTCCATAGCATTTTAGTCCGGCATTAACTAGCTAGACCCAGCTGGTTTGACAGCTGAAGCTGGGTGCTAGTTTGTCTCTTTGTGAGAGTTAGCTAGCTAGCAGTATCTAGCCAAATAAAGCTAGGTGGTGTCATGCATCATGTTTGCTATACACAATCAGGATTTTCTAAATCAATTTAGAAATGTATTTACCAACAAAATGTCACCCTTTGTATGTGTAATAACAGACTGTACCAGAATTAACGTTACTAAAACATTACAATGACCAGAGATTATAGGTCATTTTTTTGAGTAGACATAGTTACAGTACTGGAACAGGTACCAAAGCATTGTGTGTTGGAAGCCTTGTCAGTGCATAGGTCAAGATAATGGTCAAGGTGCTTGGGTGAATTTCCCCTGTTTTTCTGGTTTTGCCAATCATTATCTTTCACTTAAATCATTGTTTGTTGGGGTTTAATATTTGTAAAAATACAAACTGGCAGCACCATGCTTATGTTTTGAGGTCAAAAGTTTTTATTTGAAGTTTGTATGGACAGCCTTGTTTATTACATTTTGGGATAACCTTTTATAACTAAAAGCATGTAAACTGTACAGAAGAATGGTGTAAGGGTTCCATGCAAAACCATACTGAGACCACCAAGCATTATGCATAGGGGTGGAAGTAAGTGTACTATTTCTCTGTGAAATGAGAAAAGACAAACTAAGCTTGAGTTTCAGTTAAGTGCTAGGTTTCTAATGAAAGTGCCCTTACAAAGTTTTAACCCAAAATGCATGAGAAATCTGGGTACTTCTTCCTCCTTTTTGCCAATGTCAATCTATCCCTCTTTTCAGCTTTTGAAAAGACTCATTCCTTTCCAGCAGAGAAAGGGGTGCTATTGGCCAGCAGATTAACCCCCTTTTATACTTTCTGCCTAGAAAAATATCTTTTTGGCAGAGCTAGTCACATTTTTCCCCTCAGTTGTCCTGGTATTGGCCTTTTAAGTTGCGGTTTTATTTTTCTGTTGCATTCCAACAATCCCTACAGAAAACACTCACTTCCTGTAATATGGTGGATGTGCAGACCGAGGGAGGTAAGTTTTGGATTCTCTCTTTTGTGGTGATCACAGTAATAATAAAATAACAGTCTTGTGAGCTAGGCCGCTAAAACCATTGCTTCTCTCTACATTTTTGCCAATCTATGCCATCTTTTTTTGCCCAGTTTTTTCCTGGCTGAAAATACTGTGCAAGATTTGTCACTGAAAAGCTCCAACAGATTCAGTTTTTAAAGGCCGATTTATGTCGCATCCCCATTAAATCCCCAGTCCTAATAAACATGAAATAAAATAGCAGCCTTTATTTCCCCTGGGAACTGGGCTGCCTTGATTGAATTTTCAAATGGACACTTTCCCTCAGCTAGCCAAGCATTCCATTAACAACATTTGAATAATGATAAGGATTTTTTTGCATGCATGGACTTTTTATAACAACATTTGTTTGCTTCAGTGTTTTAATTTGAACCATATGGGCATGTAAGCCCATTTCCCAAGGAAGGGGGAATTTAGTGGAATTCAATGCCATTAAATATTTTAACATTGTTATAAAAAGATTTATGTAATAGAAAACAATTCACTGCTTAAGGGTAATCCTAAATCAATTACACATTGTTTTACAATGGCATTGTTATGTGCTTGACTGCAGGTCAATAAGGCCTTTGCCATTGCAATTCTCAGAGGACTGCACTCTGAGCATGTCAGAAATGTGAATTGTGAATACCTCGGTAATCTTTAGTGGCTTTTCCATCACATGACACATCTGTTATATGTAACTGGTTCCATACATTTTGATCCTCGATATGTCTTCCTCTGTAATGGGAACGTGTAAAACGTGCCGTCTCGGAGAGATCTGTGTTCAACCGTCAAACTCAGGCAGGACACATTCAGAAATGAAATCTCTTTGCAAGCTGCAGCAATTCTTTCATTTCTTCCAAATTGCACAGCAAAAAGCAGTCAGAGAATTGTATGGGTAACTACAGAAGTCGGTCTTGTTTTGGATTACTGAGATTTACTTTGGCAGAGCGCGGTATTGAGCTAGCAGAGTGCTGCAGGGAATCCCAGATCTATGTGGCTTATAACTACACCATCAGCCCTAGGCTCCAGGCGCTTTCCTAATATTGCGCCCAACAGTTAGAGATATCCACTGGTTAGTTATTAATGTCAATAATCATACTTGTTACTTTTATGAAAGGAAACAACGATGCGTCGGTCCATAATTTACATACTGGCTTTCCAGGACAGAGAAGAGACATTTGCCAAGAGGTAATGCAAAAGGCTTGTAGGTCTTACAAACCATGAAATGACCAAACAAGTGATTCATTCACTCTGAATAAATACCTTCCCAGCGGTTTCTTTTTTTGTCTTTGTCATTATGACAAACTTTTTCATTCAAGACAGACCAAATCATGGGCATTGAAAAAGACAATTACAAGAATTTAACCAAATGTAAACGTTTGTGAAGATTTTTATCCATCAACAATGACAAACTAGGGCAGTATTAATACAACTGTTGTGTTCAAGGATGACAGGCTATTATACTTCTCAGTGTATGTATATATAAAATGTTGTGGGGGGGGCTACACCGAGTCAATTATATTGTAATGCATTCTATCTGCTTAACATGCTCTGTTCTGTTCACTATTTCCTTACGTCTAAAGCATTTGATGGTAATAAAGTAACTGTGAGTGAGCGGTGTCCTCTCCATGCATGCTCCAAGCATTTTTCTTGGACAAGAGCCTGGTCAGGTCCCCTGGATTTATGATCTGAGCCCAGCCAGTTAAACCCTCTCCAGGGAGCGGCTGGAATAGTTGCTCTCCTGGATGAGATGAATTGAAGTAGAACCTTCCCCACATGTTGTGCTTGAGGGATTATCATTCTGTGCAGATTTCATGCAAGCAGGGATTAAAAAACGTTAGCGCACCCCAATAGCATATCCATTGCAAGACAGGCATCTCACTTTCAATTTTCAAGCCAGAATTCAAAATGTGCACAGCTTCAAAACATGGACTTGGTTTTGTCATTATGTTGTATGTCTTACTGACAACCGCAGAAACATGCCTGGGAGTTTAAGGAATCAGGAGACTCGTATATGTATGTATAATTTTTGCCTGAATTGTCAGTGCTGGTGCATACATGAGTATTCTAATGTATTTAACACTCTTAGGTCTGCAGTGATTTAAGACCACCTGGTATTGTAATGTAATGTTTTTTAAATTATTATTTTACAGTTCACAGAGGAGTTTCAGAATGTCCTTGCTTCCTCTTTTAATTTCTAACTTTATATGGCATTAAAATATTGATTAGACTTACCAAGGCTTTGTATTTTTTTATTTCACAGTTTGGCCTTAGTTTAGCTTGTGCATCATTTTTTTATTATTTCCCAGCAGATGGGTAAAACAGAATCTCTGGAAACAGCTATGCTAATATGATATATGATTTTTAATCTTCTTGAGACTATGATCCCATCGGTAAATTTTACTGAAAACCTCAACACAACAACCTGTGAACTATTTACCCAGTACCATGATGTCTGTTATATATATTCTATTGTGTTTTGTGTGTGTGTGTGTGTGTGTGTTTTGTCTGCAATAAGCTTTTAAGCTACAAGCATTAAACTTCACTTCTTTATAGTAATATATCCAATTTAGATTGCTTGCATTGTTTTTTGATTTATAAACTTTATAAACAATTGTTTTCCCCATTTTTCAGAATGGGGAACATTTATTTTCAAAATGAAGTCAACCTACACTACCAGTCAACACCCCCATTATCCAGTCTTTACTGAAATTTAAGCAGTTCAAGTCCAGTGAATAACCTAAAATGGTACAAAGGTAAGTGGTAAACTGCCAGAGGTAAAACAAAAAAGTTTAGGTTACCAAAAACTGAAAAATAATGTACATTTTTTGGCAGTGAGTAGTTTCCTACACCATCAAAAGGCACTTGGAAACTGACAGGAAGAGGTCTGGCAGATCCAAAGCCACAACAAAATCAGAAGACAAGTTTCTGAGAGTCAGCTTGCGTGATAGGCGGCTCACAGGACAACAGCTTCAAGCACAGCTTAACACTGGTCGAAGTAAGGAAGTCTCAGTTTCAACTGTGAAGAGAAGACTTCGAGCTGCAGGTTTGACAGGTCGAGTGGCAGTAAGAAAGCCATTGCTAAGATGGCAAAATAAGAACTACTGAAGACTGGAAGGTTGAATCAAAATTTGAAATCTTGACATTTTTAAAGGTTTTTGTAGGCCTTCGAGTAGGTGAAAGGAGGGTTCCCTCAGTGTGTGACATCAACTGTCAACATGGAGGAGGAAGCGTGGTGGTCTGGTGCTCTTTTGTTGGATCCAGAGTTGGCGACTTGCACAGAGTGACTGTTAACCCACGTTAACCCATTACTTTACATTATTTTTCCGTTTTTGGTAACCTAAACTTTTTTTAAACCGCTGGTAGTTTACCGCTTACCTTTGAACCATTTCAGGTTATTCACTGGACTTGAACTGCTTAAATTTCAGTAAAAACTGGAAAATGGGGGTGTTCTAAAACTTTTGACCGGTAGTGTATGTGCACCAGAAAGTAAGACAATTTCCAAGCAAAACTAACAAAGCAGTTTTAAAAGTGCATGAGTGGCTCTGCCTTAGTCACTGTAGATGGAAGATAATGATTAAAAACAGCATATATAGCTGCAACAGTTAAATTGCAAGTAAAACAAAAGGTTTTTGTTGTGATGTTTTAAAAGTTCCTTGACAAAAACATTTTAGCAGCCAACATTGCAAATGTGGCTTCCTAGTTGCAAGCTAGCAACAGTGTAGCCCTGCTTTCCTTTCCATGTATTACTTATTCGGAAGATATGAAGATCGCTATTTGTGAAAATTGATATCAAAAAGCTGGCAAGCTAAAGTGTCGGCACCAACTGGTTATCTTCTCATACTTGTGTGCTGGCTTTATTATTAAGAAAAACGTATCTTTCATTCATTCATTAACTAACAAATATGATTTTGTATGGCTTGATTTATTGCGCGTACGTACAAACACGCACAAACACACAGATTCTGTGCCATGAACATTTGCTTTCTTCATTAATTAAGTTCAGTACTGGAAAACTGGTACAGCAAAATTGTAAATAGTCTCAAAACTCAGGCATTATACACAATACAATGTAGAGCAGGATTGTTCAAGTATAGCCTATTATTACAATCATTCATTTGTATTTGTGTGACAATATTACAAAACGTTTAATCTTTTAAAAGTTGTGTCCAAACTTAAACATTCTTGATTTAGTTTTATATTATCTTCAACTGTCCATATGTCATGTTTACATCCAACATGCTGAAGCCCACCATCATAATGTCAACCAACCAATCAGAAATTGTTATTTATCAAAGCCATAGTGTCTAAATGGCAACCTTTAACAGAACTGGAATAAATGTCATTAACATATTCACAAATCATTTTTAATCTTAGTCCTGAGCTCTTGACACTATTGTACTGTGTACTCCTGGCAGGAGTGTTACAAACTGCATCGGTTTCAAGGCCACTCCTAAAAAAAGCTGTAAATGCCAGAAACAGCTGTCTTCTTTTCATAAGGTCTCTAATTGGATGGATGATAGCGGTGCCCTGTGGATTCATGGGACACTACTGTTAGATGCCGTCTACCTCCTCCAGATAATTTCCCTGGGGACTGTCGTGATTAGGTAAGATGTAGCAATGGTGAGCCCGTTAAACAGATGTCTGTAGACATTAAGCTAATGAACTTTTAGAGAGCAGGCCCTCTACTGCTGAGCCACACGGCTTCACCTGCCGACCGTCGCCTTTGAAGACAACGCCTTTTCAGTTTAATTGTTAACCCGTTTTCTGGCCGTCACACACATGCCAGACCCCAGCTCCACACCGTGAAGTAATTGCAATGACGGCTGGAATGATGGCTGACGATTGAATGCTTTTTGAATGTCATCTCACATTGAAAAATTCAAATTAGCGTCACCCTGAAATGACACCATTGTTGTGTAAAATGTTGTGCATTTTCATCTGTGATTACGGCGTATCCTCTAATTATCTATTTTAGTCCGTTTGAGCCCAGTTTTACAGGACACAAACCACTGACAATGACTACATGGCCTTATATGCAAATAAGATATATTTTATATGATAGTTAATTACAAAACATTTTCTAAAGAATTCTGCTTTCAACTATGGAACAATTTTACTTTGCAACCATAAAACAGATTGAGTAAAAAACAACTACTTTCCATTTTGCTTTTGTACATCCTTAAAACTTTTCAATTTTTCAACAGGAACTAATGCATTTGTCCCACTCATTCCAGGCATGCAATGGCATTCTCAAACAGAAAACAGAGCAGCCATTAAAAATAATGATGCACAATTCCTCCCAAACTTCTGAATCTGCTGATATATATTTTCACTGTTTTTAAATCCTACATTTCTCCAGCATTTTATTCATGATCTGTTGCACTGTAACCTCTTAAATTGAGTCAGACCACATTGCCTGCATCTGCTGAGCAGTAAATACATTTCAAAGTCAGCTTGGGGAATGTAGGTATGATTAGCCTTTCAAAACATTATTGCCTCTCACCATGTAATTGCTGAATGTTCAAAATAAATCGTATGATGTCTATTTGCATGTGTAGCAATGACACTTTTCTGCGATATTGGGTATGTTTGTGTGATGTGCAGATCATCTCCATTTTATTGACGCTTGAGTTCAAAGATGCTGCTTTGTCAGCTCAGTCTATGAAAGCGTCTGTTTCTGAAGAAAGACACACAAGCTTGGCCAGTCAGTCTTCTTTCATGCTCTGGGAGTGTCACTGCCACATAATTCTGCAGCATAGATGATGTTTTGTCAGTTTCTATTGTAGATATTCTGTATATTATCAGTATTTTATTATCAATCGTGTCTCACATCTGACATTGAGTGGTCTTCAGTTCACGTCATACTTGCGTTCACACTTAAATCTAAATGTGAATACTCAGTCAATCATGATGTGTGCACACACTAGTCTGTTGACAGTGACTCTGTAGTCTATTGAGTGGCACGTAAATAAATAAACTTGTCATGGTTTCTTGGTCCCTGTGGCAGATGCAGTAGGCATACAGCGTTGCCTTGGTAACATCCAAGCGAATCCATGATCAACTACTGTCTCAACACTACATTGGTAGACACCAATTTTTCAATTGCACTTGAACATAATCTGACTACTTTTCTGATTACTGTAGCCTACACAGATGAATATACTGTAAGTGACTTATAGTTGTTCCTTCATGAAAATAGTGTCTGCCAGCTTATCATCTGCTCAGTCCTGAAATTAGATTCTTGATATTCCTTTCATTCCCATTAAACTCTTTCCATTTTAGCCACAAAGTGAAAAGTTCACTGCTGTACACTTTTACCTAATACACACGTGTGTTAGTGTCATTTAGAATTACAGTTCGATGTTGGCGAGAAGACAATGTTGTATCCATCTCTTGCGAAGCCAAAAGGTTGACACCCTTCAGATAATCTTCTCTGCAGAGTGAAGAAGGGGGAAAATGTAGGTTTTAGAAGAGTGCATATGGAGAAAGACTCAGGGGATGACAGTGGATACTCCACTGCTTTGATTGAATCGGAGCCCCAAACTGTTTGTGAAGCTGCGCCTTGCTGTTCTTTGTGAACTTTTGCACTGCAGTCCTGTTTCAGAAGGAATGAATCTCCACAGGCAGCCAAGAACCCCCCACACACACACACACACACACACATACACACACACACACACCCTACCCCTACATCAAGACACATTACACAAGACCAAAAAGAGAGAGGGGGTACCAGTGCCTGCTCTGAAACCTAACTGCAGACAACTGGGGAGGCTGCCAATCTCCTCCTCCCTTGAGTCATTTTGGTTTTGGTCAAGAGGGCTAAATCTTGGCCAACGGTCAGATTCTTCTTTCTATTGTGCTATGTTCACTGGGTTTCATGCTCCCTTGTTCGAGGAAGTACAGTAACAAGCAGCACTTTTTTTTCTCTCCATGAAAGGACTTGAGTCATCACACTGTAATTCAGTGGCTAATAGCTCATACACACATTCTCCCTCGTTCATTGACACATTCAGCAGCCAAGATAGCTGACAATAAAGCACATTCAGCTCTGTGCAAGAAACAATGAGTATTCACAGAGATCGAGCGCATCTATAAGTGTCTCTATTGACAAGATGTTACCTTTAAGCAATGGAGTAGCATATTAAAAATTGTTTTACCAGCTTCCCTTCCATAATGTCCGCTTAATGTTCATTTGAAGAAATGGTGATGTTATTTATTTTATTTTGAAGATAATGTTGGCAGTAACTACTCCCTCCTCACACATGTCGAACTGTGTTCCAGTTTTGTAAAAAGACAAGAACTGGATGAATCCTGCTTGGGATTGGGAACATTCACTGATTTCAAAAGATTCCAATTCAAATCGATACATGTCTTAAAAAATCAATTTCCATTTTCCATTTGGCAAAGCAATGTTATTAAGAAAATGTGTTGTATTGAATAGATATTTTTATTTTCCAGTGGAGGAGGGTGGGCAAGACACAGATGATGTGGAAATAATGGACATGATTTTTATAAGATTTTGGCAGCAATTGATCGCTCTTTGAGGTGACGTTTACCTATGTTCTAAAATTGTGTGTTGTGTGTAAATCTACTGTATTTAAAACAACAGAATTAGGGTAACACTGCTTTGGTTTGCAGACAACAAGTTGTTTTAATTCAGATCGATAAAGAAGTTGACAGAAAATCTATTTTTCTTTCACATTTGGAAAGGGAAGATTATTAAAAAGTGTTGAAAACTTATGCCATCAAATTGATATGTTTCTCTCTCATTACATAAAGGGCAGAGTGCTTGAGAGGAAGGAATAAACAGAAAAAGAAAATTTCACACAAATTTGTGGAAAATGAAATGTAAAATGTAATTTAATAGGCAAGTTATCAATTTATGCACATAATTTGTACCTTATTGGCAAGATTATGTAAACTCCACTGGATGCTTTCCCACAAATGGTAGCAATGCTCTTGACATGATCTCTTATAATACATACATGTTTTATTTTTAAGAAATAAAAACATGAAATATTCTAAATACATTACATATTTAAAATAATGCACTGATACATGGGTGTACCCATTCATTCAAATACATAAATAAGCATTAGATAAGAGAATGCTTTTTTCATAGCATTTGTTTTTCAGATTTTTCCCAATTTTCCTCCCATTTAAGTAGCCAATTGTACCTTATTTTCATGTCAACCATCCCCTCTCGTATTATGAGCTTGCTGCCATAGCCCTGGGACCGGCAGTGACAAAGGCGATGTACCGCCTCCTCCGATCCGGGACTTGCCAAGCCATCGACTGTAACTCTGTTACACATAGAGCCACTCTTGTGTGCAGCGAGCCCATGCCAGCTTCCTTCCCCCCTCCCACAGGGCAGATGGCCAATCACCGCCCCGAATGGAACTCCTGCCCAGAGCCGGCTCGAACCCCAACCACAGTGGGCACTCCGGGCGAGTGCCTTTATCCTTGCTCCACCCAAGGAGATCAGGAACCTGACACCATCAATAGATATGTGAGGTCTGTCACTGTCCTGTTCAAAAAGCCAGTGTGGTGCCCAGGAGATCAGAGAGCCACTACAAGATGAGGGCAGGGGAGATCTGTTATTGAGATAGACAGAGGGTTGCAGAAAAGAATAAAAAATACTGTAAGGTCCTTTCTCAATAAGAAAAAGGTTAAGGGAAATGACATAGACAGATGTAAATAAATAAATAGACAGAGTATATTATTATTATTATTATTATTATTATTACTAGTAATAATAGTAGGGGTAATCATACTATTAATTGCCAAATTACCTCACTTGGTACTACCGTATCACATACTGAGCAACATTTTGCCCAACATCTGCTACCAGATACAGGTAACTGCCAAGATAAAGGAATTAAAATGAATAGGGTGTCTTAATAGGGTGTTGGGCTATCACAAGCTGCCAGAATAGCTTTGATGTGCCTTAGAATAGACTCTTCAAGTGTCTGGAACTCTTTTGGGGGCACACCAAATCATTCTCCCACCAGAAATTCTAGCGTTTGCCATTTTGTTTATGGTAGCGGAAAATGCTGTCTCAGGTGCCGCGCCAGAATCCTCCAATCAGTGACCACCCTGTGGATTGGGGGCATTGTCTATCCCATCAGGATAGAAATGATTAATTTGTATTTATTGGCATTTACCTTGCCCTCTAAGGAGTGGACCTAAACCATGCCAGGAAAATGCACACCACACCATAACAAAGCTTCCAATATAGGTACACAACACTCACCCGAACCACTGAGACACTGTATAGGTCCACAATCCATGAAATGAAAATGGATGAACAGCGCAATCCAACTCTTCTGAAAAAGCTGACCGTTTCAATAGCTCTGAGATTCTATCCGTCCTTATTAAATAAGGAGATGGTTTCCTGTTTTCATGTTCTTTAAAACAATAGTATTATGGAAACACCACACATACAGTACATGACATGGTACCACATATAACAAACTAAGACTAATGATACGGAACAAAAATTGGGGTGGGATCAGTTTGGAACTGTGCAAACAAAAATAAAGGAGGGGAATCCTTAATTCCGATCCATTTTCGTGCTCTTAACAGTAGATTTTTCAGAATCGCCTACCAAGAGGAAACGGTGCTTCCATGATTACCATGGGGCAGGCTGGGATACTTGCTGTCCGTCTTACCCAAAACAAACATGTGAGCAGAGCAGCAGTGACAGCACATCTGAAGATGTTGTGCTGTTTTATAGGACAACATCCAGAGATCAATAGACTACAAGCTCACAGGGGGCCCCTAGTGTGTGGCTGTTCCAGATAACAAGTGAAAGAACAGAGGGGATGTCCAGTCTGCTACGGCCCCTCTCTCTGTGGCGCATCTCAGCTGGACTCTGCTCCCATCCCACTGACCTGTTTTGACCTTGAGCCGTCTGGCGCACAAGATACGATTGTACAAGCAACACACAACAGGCCCAATGACATGATGTGCACGATCACAGCAAATTCTGACGGATAGCACAATCCATCTTCAGACACTAATTGCTAACTAAATACGTACTTGTTTAGACTTCACCTTGGTTCCTAGATCTTTGACCTGTCGTACGCCTAACCGATCACACCACTCCAACCAAAGTCAAATCTGATAACAGTTTAATCTACAAGTAACTGCAAAAATAAAGGAAACACTTGAGTAGATGAGGGTTAAGAAATGTTCAGCATTGCTCCTGCACTTCACTGTAAAGGGCTTCTACTTTTAATTCCAGTTCAATTCCCAGTGGCACATTTATGTTGTCATTATAAAATGAATAATAAAATAGTCCCCATTGTCACCTGATAATTGACCTTTACAAAAAAGTCGTTCAGACAGGATACTGAATTTAAAAATCAGCCCCCTTGATTGTGTTTTTTTGAGAAAGGACATGCCGACCAATTAAACACCTCTAGATGAGATAAGCTCAGAAGTCTATTACAGTCGGCAGCTCCATAATTGATAATTGCCATCCATCCAGACTCACGGTCTTTGTGCTAATAGGCAATAGACTATTTAAATGCCATTATGGTGATCATATCTGCCACCATTTGAGGTATTATTTGTAATTTGGCGCTAGTGTCTAACAGTAGGCTATTTAAAGCCATTTATTTTTGTTTGTCAATTGTTTTGATTTCCTGCATTTTCCCCGGAACAGGATATAACACCATTAAATGCTGATGTTAGCCATAAAATATATATGGAAGGTGATTTATTACTTGTCGCTATGTTTAATATACCTTCCGACCTGCTTGAACTTTTTTTCCGAGGGTATCCTTCTGAACTATCAACCACAACCTGCTTGGATTTAAAGATAATTTTCTCTGTGCTCTGCGTAGCACAGTGCTTTAGATACTGTAGGCCTTGACCGTCTGCTTTGGCACCGAGAAAATAACAACGGTAGACCAGCTAATAAAACAGCAGAGGGACTTGTGGGTAATCGCTATCCGTACAGACAAACGCAGACCCTTCCTGAGAAGCGGAAGTCTCCGGCGCTCCGTGGAGAGCCGCCAGCGGTACGAGGCGGCACAGGAGTGATTATGTAAGCAGCGGGGTGACAGGCCCCTTCCTTACTTTCAGAGTGGAGAGCCCCCCCCACCGCCCACCTGCAAAGAGCCACTTAGCGGATAATGATGCTGTGCCTCGCCCATCTGCGACAGGGGCCAGGACAGCGGGCGGGCCGGGGCACTGACCGCCCTCCCAGGGAACGGGGAGGAACAGGCCCATCTGCCTCAGAACCGCCTAATGTGACAGGCCTCTCCCAGCGAGAGGCCCAGAAATCAAACCATAACAAGCCCCGGCCGGGCCGTGCCAGCGCAATCACAAAGCACGGCGAGTCTTATCCATAAACCATTTTTATGTGTCCCTGGCTCTTTCTCTTTTTTTCTTTTACCACAGCCCTCGCATTAATAACTTCACAATTTCACAACAAACTAAACAGGCAAAATGTACCCTTGAGAAAGGCCCTGCTGAAACATTGGGCACTAGGCTGGTCTGTCTCTGCGATTTGAAAAATGTATTTATGAATTGAGTGTGTGTATGAGTATGAGCTAAACCTTGGGTGTGCTCCCAACTGGCTTTGCATCTTATTCAGCAATAAATTATTTTCAACTGACATCAGATCTTTTATTCATTTGGCAATAGCATGGGAGTATGCAGGTTTTTAATGTTAATGTTTTTAATACACGGTAAATATACATGACTTAACTAGCAACAGTAACATGCTCAAATACTGTATATAATATAATACAGTATATAGTAATGGGCATCCATATACATTTTAGCATAGTTGATCGTTACAACGTACAGTATATAGATTTGTATTTGTGTAATGAATGCTGTGTTTCATCCTCATCCTATTATTTTTTCAGCTTCAGTTTCATCAGAATTAAAATGTCCCCTCATCAGGTAGCTTGCCAACAATAACAAATTGTTTTCTATTGAGGAATTGCCATGGATCATTTCAGAATGGCTAACTCTAAAAGTCAGCATTCTTACCAAATGTAGCCCTGACTGAAGCTGACTTGCTGCTTCCCTAATTTTGGCCAGTGGAACCATGATTGATTCACAACACGAGAAGAAGTGTGTTATTATTTTTATAACATATTTATACATATTTTATAAATGTACAATTGAATAATAAATACAATTATACGTTTTGGTTGAAGTGTAATCTTTAATCACCTAAACTAATAACCCCACTTTGAGTACTTTGAGGATGACTCGCTGCTTCTATTTGCCTGTTAAGAGGGGATTTGCTCTTGGTGTGTAATCACATATCACATCTCTGTGCTCTCTCTCTCTCTCTCTCTCTCTCTCTCTCTCTCTCAGCCAGACATTTCCAGTCCATAAGTGCAGGTGCCTGCGAGCGTAAAGCAAGGCTGATTCTCATCCCCTGACAGCCCACAGGGGCCTCACACCCGTCTCCAAATCTTTGTAATCCTTATTGCCGGCAGTGCGCAGCTCTGCGCTCAGATGTGCCTGGGTTTGGTTCCCCCAGGAGCAAGTGGGCCGGGCAGAGGGACCTCATTGGCTCTGCACCTGAGGCCACGGCTCCCCCTAGGGGAAGGGCTAATTACAGCGCTCTCTTGTAGGGAAAGCCCTGCTTTGCTTTCAATCAGAAAGCAGGCGACAGAGAGGTCCTTTAAGAACACAGAGCTGAGCAGAGATGAGATCACAAGATGCTCTTGTTTACACTTTGGATATATTAATACCTCGTGTTTGGTGTTCTCCCTCCATTACAAATACCGCATTTGTTCTCTGATTTGTAGAAATTGAAATAATTGGGATAATTATCTGGCTTGTGATCTCGTGTGTGATCATTGCTGGCAATCACCACCGAAGCACACTCAAAAGCAAACACACATGTTTTTCACTTGGAATGCTGTATTGGCTGATTTTCTGTTGAGAGTAGCAAGGGTGGAGTAGATCAGTCTCAATGCCACAGGGTGCCAGTGATTCATGTGAGAGGTAGAGTTGTCAATTGCATTCTCCCTGAGAGGAGCACCACCATGGTAGGGATGGGAGAATGAGGTGTCATGACACCAAAAATGGGTGGTGCTACAATTAGATGCCAATCACTGACTTGTTTAAACCAATCAAAGAGCTTTGCCCTTCACAACAAAACCCACAATGATTGGTTCAAATTTGTGAGTTACTCCTAGCATATGGCAGCTCTTCACACTTTTTTGTGCCATGACACCTCACTCTTCCATCACTGCCGTATGGCAGGAAGAAATATTTTACTTCATCTCTCCTGAATATGAAGCACAATGGCAGTCTGTTTCCATGGAGTTTACGTGCCCACGGCGTGAGGATGCCAACACTAACGCTCTTAAGAAGCAGCTGACGCATGTTCGGCATCACAAGAGGCTTGTTCCACAGTACGTCCCTCCTCAACAATCTTCTGTTGTGTGATACTATGGGTATACCCAACCCAAGCTGCCCATACCCATGTTACAGGGGGGCGGTGCATGCAGCTGAAGCACTATCTCTCAGTGCAGTGATGCACAGAGGTGATGGGGCGATTTGCCTGGAAGGGGTTGCCCATGGAAGGAGGGTTCAGGCATAGTATGCCCCACCTCCTCACACAAAATAGACTCCTCTGGTCAATCGACCACGGCTGGCACTTGCGCACAAATTGATGGAGGATATCTCAGTGATGGGACAGGCCTACAGTTGCATTTGGGAGAGTAAAGAAAATGGAGGCAAAAAGTTGTTGTAAAAAGGCAGCTGTTAGCCCTGGCTCATTTCTGTTGGCAGACACAGTCCAGATTGTAAAACCATGCCTCTCTGTCAGCCTCGCTGTTATGTCCAAGCAGAATAGCGAATACTAAAGTCACATGTTACGTTATAAGAGGAGGCCAGATCATTCGTGCCCTTGTGCGTCTAACAGTCCACTTGGTTCTCAATTTCTAAGAAAACCACTTGGGATAATATATTGCTATTATTTTTCAGCAGGACACTTTAGCAGTGTTGCAGTGTGGGGTGTGCCTGTTTCTCTTTCTATAGCTCAGGGGGGAAAGAAGAACAAAGCACCATGGAATGCCAAAAGAAACATTATAGAAAAAAATAAAATAAATAGAATCTACTGAGCAAAATCAACCACCCCCTAGTCCAGTTGAGCTGGTACCCTGTCATTGTTTTGTCTACTAAACCACTGTAATGTTAGGACCATTGGCTCATCCTCATGTTCTTTGCCATTTTATCTTCCTTCAGCTCAAACATCTGGCTTTGGCCAAGGTATAGTATGTATTATGCTTATGATTATTATTCCAGCATGAGATACTGTAAAGAGCAAGCTATAAACCTTATGCACAAATCATTTAGCTATCTCATGACTGGGATACAATCTCATAGACACCATTTTGATTTCTGTTTCTCTCTAAACTATGATTTCACTTAGTTCAATATATCCACAATTGATTTCATTATAACTGTGGGTCTTTACGTTTGTGAAATTTGTCAGGAAGTGATGAGTGTGAGGAACCAAATGACAGAAGCATGGAATTGATGTACACCTTTTCTTTGACGAGGTTCTTATGTCTTCCTCAGGTTCTCCACAAGCAATTAATCACCAGTTGTAAAATTACATTTTTCAAATGAAAATATATGCAACATATGCTGTTGGCCCTTCAACGGTGAAAAATATACATGTTTGATCGAATGGCAATGATACGCAGAGGTCAGCAAGCTAGACTGAGGCCCCACTGACAAAGAGACATGTCAGCCTGTGAATTATTATGCTGTCAGAGTGGACAAAAACATGCAAGTCAAATCCAGTGACAGGTGCCGTACAGAAGCATGCTTTGTCTGGGAAGGCCAGATATATGCTGTACCAGGAAAATGGACGCCTTCACTATGGGATGAGGAGGAGCAGTGTGACGGCTGAATAATCCACATGTTTCCACGGCGATGCATACTGTATGGCTCCTCTTGTTCCTTCTGGAATGTGAACACAGAACATTCTATGTCTGTTTGCTTCCACTGAAACACAATCGAAACGTGGCACGATATATATATACATACACTACATAGTCAGCGTCACTTTGCACAGGCATTTAGTATTCATTAAACAGCATGCATGTGCGGTCAGTGAGAGGTCCTTTGATAAGTTGATAGGGTCAATGCCAACTCGAAAGTAACATAAATGCAATTCAAATTTTGTACGTAGAGGCCTCTCAGTGTCGTATGTAGTGTGTGCTGGATCTCTTGATCGGTATTGTGTGTTACCACATTTACCAGGGCTGCTTTCTAGTCACAAATTTGTATTTAAGTTGCAAGTGAAACAGTATTCACAGATACACAATATACAAAATATCTCAATGAAATGTATACAATAAGACCATGATAAACTTTTACACTCGTTTATTTTCCACAGCTTAACTCATGAATAAAGAAAAGTCTGGAAATAATATGCATGTACATTGACCACAAAAACCACTATAAAAACACACTACAGAACAATCTGTGAGTACAAAGTACAAAATACTTTCTAATTACATTTCTGAATACAATAAAGCAATGTTATCTATCTAGCATTGACATCCAATGAAATGTTAATTTTTTGAGCTTCTTAATAAAGTTAAACAATCATAAGCCAAAAATGTCATATAATGTCACTGTTCAAGCTGTGGCAAAATGTGCCAGCTCAGTCCTTTTCAGGACTATGTTAGTGGAAACATCAGCAGTCATCCTGGAAACAGCATACGGATCTATGGCATGGTTGGTGGAAATCACATCATATCAAGAAATGATATTTCCGCCATAATGTCCAGGGACTTGACCTGTGGTGCAGTGATATTTCATCCAAAATCAATTTTGGATTTACACTAGCTTCATCCACAACACTACACCTTTTGCTAAATAAAATCTGCATTTTATCATGTGATGTCTAACTAAGTGTACCGAAATCAATGTTTTCAGTGGAAACGTATGAGCTCCACGTGAAAACAAGACGTGTTCTCCAGTTGAGCTTTTTAGTTCTAGTTTTAAATCTATATGGAATGAAGCACAAAACACTTTAAGTCACGCAGTATAGGTTTTGTTTGTTAAATTGTTGGTTTTTATGTCGTTTCATTTTCAGTGACATTAATTCAGGCATCGAGAAATCACTGTGATGAACTATTAATTTCACTTTCTCCAAACAAAATGGATTTGGGATCCCGGAGTTCACCAAATAATCCCCTCCAGCAGAAAATGGTCTCAAATTCTATGTGCGTGAGGTCAGCAAAAACATCTGTGTCTCCGCACCCAAGCTCATGGGCCAAGCGGCGCAAATACATCATCGCTGGCTACCCTTCAGCAGAGCCAAAAAAATCCAGTCTCCGGGGTCATCTCCGTTAAACATCGATTTCATTTTCAACTTTACGTCAACCTTGTGGGTGTACTCACGATACTGCTGCATCCCATTCCATCACAGCAGGGGCCTGATGGTGAGCCTCTATCTCATTTTACACATCCACAGCATGGCTGTCTCCTAAGTGCTTGCTAAGTGTGATCTCAGACCCGGCACCTGGTCACCTCTTTTTTTTTTGTATTCCCCGATTTCATCAGTATTGAGCCACCTGGTTAAATAAAGGAAAATGTAAATAAATAAATGTTTCCCCAGTGACCAGCTCTGGCTACTTCTTCTTTAATTAAGCCCAGAGCCTGGTGTGGTTTTAATTGGAATGTGACCGCCCTGCATTCCCACATGTGATCTCTGACTCGCTATCTGAAATCGCCTACTGGTTGCTGATCTACGTTCGCTTTTCAGTGCATAATTTTTTAATTTTTTATTGAGTTTTGTTGACTGAAAATATTTATTGTGCTCCAACAGTTTTGGCACATACATGAATTGGCAGACATGAAAGGCTCGAGCAGTTTCAAAACTCCTCATAGCTCACTGCTGTGGAATAAGTTTATGATCCAGTCTCTTCAAGAGAAAAGAGCCCCGTCTTTGTGCACAAGCTCAAAAATGTTGTTTAATATATTTCTTCAGCAATCTCGCAGACACTCACTTGTTTTTTCCCTTGGTCATTATATTTTTAGACAGTGCTCCTCCAGTTTGCATTTGTATTGTCACTGCAGTAAAACAAATGTAAAACCCCAAAGTAAGGCATATTATGGGATGCTTTCTCCAGCATGTATTTCAGACATTGTCTGTGGCCATTATCCATATTTTTTGGTCATTTATGTGTGTGTACATCCTGCATGTAATGAATGAACAAAGGCATTCTTATGTTACATAGATTTTAGAGCACGAAAGCCCATTCTTTAAGAAGCATTTGAATTCTTGAAATAATTTCATTATAACATCAAGCAACGGAATGCCCTGTAAATTCCATAATGCGGTGTCTGAAGTTCTTTCCGCTGTGCATATGGTCCCACTTTTGTTGAAGTGTCATTACTGTATGATTTGCATCGTAAAATACAGAGAGCAAAGTTAACAAAATTCTCTATCGAGCCAATGCAGTTACCATACATCCGTACCAAGAGGACAATGTTACTTTTGTTTGCTTTGCTTTAAGACAGGACACAGACAGTGCTCACTATAGGAAACTTGGAGGTTTTCGGGTGGGAGTGAATGTCCTTTTGTGACAGCATTCCACAAAAGCGCCACACATCTTGTCAGACAAGAGTTTGTAAAATAAAAGTGCATTATGCTCCGATGTATTGACTCGTACCATCTGGTGTTCTGGCAAGTGAAAAAACGGTCATTTCGGCTCAAAAAGAGAGGGCTCTGTTAAATTTCTGTCACTTTCATTAGGATGAGAACAGATTTATATTGTCCGCGCCCACAAGGGAAGTCAGTTTGAAAACAAACAATAACTTAGACAGAGAAAACCAGTCAGCTACAACTGTGAACTGTTTCATTTTGAATATGTGTACTTCGATGGCCCGGCCAAAATGGAAGGAGGTGGACATCCAACATTTTCAGCAAAACCAGCCTCACTGCATAGAGATAAGCACAGCAGGAAAAGGCCTGCTGATGGCAAATACCTCCGCACCGCACCAGACTACAACACGCTAGAAATGGCCCCACCTCACTGCAGTCAATACACCGGCAGCAGGAAGATTTCGCCCATAGCTGGGAATTTATGGACTCGATCTACAGTGGATTTCCTCTTGAGTACACACCGCTGCCTGCATTCATCACCGTCACGGTTGTTATTTGGCACGACACCTAACAAAAAGGCAGCAGGTACTGGTCTCTCTCTTGGAAAGGACCCAAACAGGAAGTAGAACTAAAAGCAGCCGCAGCCTCCATGCTCTGGCTCCAGCCGGGGCCTGTATGATGAATTTTCAGCCATGTCAGCTGTCTTGTATCACAAAGCACCTACCTTCACATGACACAATAATATGAAAAGTTAAAGTTTAATGTATGACATATTACTGGGCGTGAGCAGATCAGTATGTATAGCATCACAAGACACGATACTTAGTCTTGAATTAAGCACTGTTCAATCTATTTTCACTATTGTATGTATGGTTCTTGCTAATTCTTACAGTGGGAAAATTATAATGCTTCCTTCTGCAAAAATTATGTTTAGCCTAAATTTGTGTTCAAACCTAAATGTAATCAGCAATGGGGCACAAGTGAATATTTAACAAAGTGTTAGGGTAAGCGTTACTTAGATGCAGCTGTGTTTAAAGTGGTAGTGTATCTTCTAGGAGTCAAGAACAGGGGTTTCGGCTTGAGGAAGAACTCAGGACGTTTAAGATTCCCTGAGTCAGAGCATCACCATGACAACCTTGTGTACAGTAATCCTCCACGATCTGAGATGGCTCCTCTGCTGAGTCTGATGGAGAGAGTGTCTGACCTGGTCTCCATGGGTCCATGACTCTGCACCATGGTGTCACTTTTAACTCCCAAATGACAGAAAGAGTGAGTCTAAATTATAAAGTTCACCCAAACTTATACTGTCAGCAAGTGAATGGAAATAGCAGTAGATTACGTATTGTTGTATTTTTGCCATTTCTATTTGTGTAGTTGGAAACATAAACCCAATGCAGTATATATTTGGTGTCTGTTTACTCTGCTCTTTATTTTAGTTTTCCAAGTCCTGGCTGAAGAAAGTTGTATACTGCACCACACATCAGGACACAAGCAGATGTTAATAATGCACATATTATCATCTATTCCTGTATTGTTGCTGAGGGGCCTGAAACAGACAGCTTCTTCCCGACAGCCCGTTGCTCTGAGATAATTAAAAAGAATAGGAGTGGTGAGATCAGGAGGCCATTTAATGAGTGATTGGTGTTCAAATCAACTCCAGCATCAGTTTCACTCATATTTTTCATTGTCATTGACTGCTTATGTTTGTGTGGGTTTTTTCAGTGCAATGTTTATGGCGCAAATCATTGAAGTTATCCACAGTCGCTTTCCGTTTCTTATCGTACAATTTATCAAGCTCTATTACTGACCTAATTTTAGATGGTTTTGTACATTAGCGATGGTAATGTCAATTACCCAGGTACACACGCTGTTGGCAGCACACGATTCGATTCGTATTTTATGTGTGCAGGACAAGCAATGCAATTATGAAAATATGACAAATCCAGCTCAATGCAGAAAATGCCTTCGGCTTTCATGCCTAAAGATCTTTGGCTCTGCTACTCCGATTGATCTTAATGTGATTCTTTGCTTGTGTATTGCATCTGAATTTGTATAAAATTTTGTCATGCAAACAAATAAAGGCTTTCTTTGGTGATGTAGAATTAATGGAGGAATATTATATTTGAAGTCAACTTTGCATGTACAAGCCCAACAATGAACATAATAAACGCATTGCGTCAAACCCTTGCCTTATCCACATAATTTCTGGGGCCAACACTAGTCACAGCCATTGTTAAATGCATATAGGAGGTACTTCTTTTTTAGGTTCTCACTAACTACCCTAGCAACATTTTGTCGATTTTTGTGGCCAATTTCTCATAAGTAGGGTCATACAAAATGCCTTAGTACTCTCAATAACCTTCAGTTCCATGACCAAGAGGTCACATTATGATCTCAAATAATCATTCAATAATCACAAGTGAGTTTGCAGTGCAGTTGGCTAGTCAGCAGGTAGAACGACACACATCCATAGGTAAGCATGCTGATTGATTTGTAAGTACTGCCTTCAAATGTAAAAATATGTCTGTTGGCCCTTCTGTAGGAAATGTCATGTCCCTTCTGGAGCATTCAATTATATTTTTAAACAGCACTAACTAAGCACATTCATACAACTGAATGAAAAATGAAAACCTTTTTTGTATAACCTAAGGGCAAAATTAAATATAAATAACAAAAGTCTCCTTAACCGATTTACCAATCTACGGTATATTCTGTAGACCGCAACAACGCTACATTCACCGTCCTACGGAAAATTTAATGAAATTGAAATGCGTGTTGAGGTGCAACGTCCAAATATTATATCATTATATAACAAACACATGCGGGGTGTAGACTCCGCTGACAAAAAAAACACCTGTTACAAGAGACACACAATTTGGTACATGCTTGACATCGCTATCTTAAATGCTTGCATTGTTTACAATAAAGCTCATAATACAAAGATGAAATTGCAGGTATGTGAAGTGCATATGTGTCCTGGTCCATGTGATTCCATTACCAGAAGTTCACTTAAGATGATCCCAACAGAAACAACAAACAAAAGGCAATCAAAAAATTGAAACTAATAACAAAATGAAGAATGAGATTAATTTGTGGCATTACAGAGAATGATACATACTCAATTCATTTAAATATAACTCTTTGTCAAATTTCAAAATGGTTACATATAAATGTAGATGTGACAAATAAATGTAAGATTGTATGAATTTATCTGTACATAATTTACACACATATTTTGTATACTGTATAATAACACTAATTTGTTAAAACGTTTAATTGAAATGACATACCATATATCTCCACAAATTATGTATTATTATATATTTTGTACAAATACATATTTTCAAATATAATACATCAAAATAAAGATCATGTTATGCTCTTTCCAATGATACATAATTTACCTATTGTTTCTCTTTCCATTTTCAAAAAGAGGTAAGTGTTAGACTGAAGGTTGGCTGAGTGTGAATGGGTGTGTTATGTGGCTAGGCACACACTGTGTTTGTACAGAATAATGCATTCGGATATGGGTTAATAGGGTTAATAGAACCAAAATAGCAATATTGTCCTTTTGTCCTTGAATTTAATCAAGGACAAAATACACAATATTGTATGTTTTGTCCTTGAATTTAATCATTGTCAGATAATTAGCTGTTTCTCCTGTGCTGTTTCTTCTGTCATGTCGTAGTGGTGTAAAAACTTGTCCATAGGAGGAAACACTCTTCTCTGCATCAACAGAATTGATGACAACTGATAAATATCGCTTCACCATTTGTGTCAGACTGAGGAGTAATTGGCCCATTTCAGAACTGTTCCAGAATTCAAATAAAGAAATAGCGCTGCTGCCTCTCTTTGTGCGGCATATGTTATTCTTCCTGACAAGTTGTTGCACATGGCCCTGGTGGTGCATGCTCCAGCATTTGTGTTTCTCTAATTGGTATATGTTTAGTGGTGGTACATGTGTATGTATATGTATAAGTGGTCCAATTCCCCCCCCCCATGCAATTAGATAATAGATGATGGTGCATGTCAGCACTGGAAAATAATAATTCAATACTAGATGGCTGGTTAGTTGAGACAAATTGTTTACTGTCTGGCTAGGTTTACAATGTGTCCAGTATACACCGATGCAATATCAGCAATTCCCTAGGTGAAGACCCAGTCACTAGCTATTATACCCTCTCAACTAAGTTCAGGCCACACATGATCCATGGGCCCGTACATTAAAAATATGTGTTTGTGGAGGAATTTTTCAAGGCCCTACTCATAAGAAATGTTGTGATTTAACATTTAAATGCATGGACAGAATAGACAAATATAACACAGCTAACTGGCTAGGTTTGTGTAAACGTACTCATGTTCTTCAGAATTGCAGCTGCAGCTATTCTGGTCCAGCATCCCACAAAGAGGTGCACAATTTGAGGTGACTGGCTACTTACATCAGTGCTTTGTGTTGTTTTAATGGGACATGTACAGCCTTGTCTCTGTGGAGACCCTGGTATGTGTCTGAGATTTTTCAATGAATCTCCATCGATCTTCGCTGAAGAGATACTATGTCCAATTAAACATACTGGCCAGCTCAACCCCTCAACCAGCTCAATTACACCCCTACCCTTCCTTTGAGTCGATCACCTTTTGTACTTTTTCACAAATTGACAAGTTGTGTCACTGTGTCACAAGATCGTACGGGAGGAAGAAAAGGTGCCTCCTGCCACGAATGTGCATCTGTTGCCACACAATAATTTATCTCTTGATGTTACACACGCACAGGCAACGGCAATTGTCACACAATGAAACAAGTGAGAAATCCACTTCTTCCTGTTCTCAGAAGTGACCCCTCAGCACAGGAAGCTTTTTGCAGCTGCGTTGTGTTGCCAACTGTGACAGCAGCACTGAATGGCAGGATGTCCTGTTTTTAGTTCCTCTGTGAGTCTCCCCGAGAGCTGACCGGGATGAGTAGGTTCAGTGGCAACTGGAAGACTCCCTGTGGTCAAGAATTAAGCTCTCCTGAACCACACATGTCAGACCTGTCTTATTATCAGGCTGTTGAGGAATTTGACCGGTAGTAGCCGCTTGTACGCGAGCGTCGGACGCTTAATCTGGCGTGATGCGGACGGTGAGCTCGGACATTCCTCTGAGACTCCGGTCGAGTGGGAATGTCCGAGTTGCCACGGTGTGACCTGCTGGGGTCTGAGAGGCAATGTTTCACAGATAGCAGGGTGAAAGGTTCCTGTGAGAAATGCGGCCTTGGAAGTTGGGCCCCGGCAGGAAATGTGCGATACCCATCTGCAGGACATTCCTGTGTATGAAACCCCGTAATCTCTAGGGATCTATTTTTACATGGATGTCTGCCCTGGAGGAACCTCCCTGGCCACCATTTTTTTATCATAATTTTACAAGACAGAGCGTGCACATTGATGTTTTTTTAAATTACTGTTTTGATACAGTAGCTTTATCCCAGCACCACGTGGCACTGTTATTGTGGCACTGTTGTTACTGAGAGCAACAGTATTGCTCGTCATACATGTTTGTACACTTGGTGATACAGAGTGCTGTCTGGCATTAGACAGAGCCTGCTGTGCAGCTACATATGGACTAAAAGCTGTCTGAAAGTAAATCTCCCTTCGTTCGCCCACAACGCGAAGCAGCTGAGCTTCTGTACTCTACGTCAGGGTCCCAAATCCAGCAGCCCTGAATGAAGGCGGTGTGGCGGGACTGAATCAGGGTCCTGTTTTCTTCCTTCAGTCGAAATTGACTGGGTTGCCAAGTTCCTGGCCTATCCTGAATACAGATTGAAAGGGTTCATAGAATGCAGAACTGAAAATGGATGACCACGAATATCACTTCCTGATTTATCCACAGCGGAATTGAATTTGATTAGCTGTTTTGTACAAAATAGATTCTTTGCCGTTCATGACTTCCGCATGTACAGAAGGTTCATCTTGGAGCAAGTTATAAGCTGTGCTCATCCAAAAACAAGTTTACAATACACGTCTGTAACCCCCAAGCAGGTGTTGGCTCCATGTTACACAGTGAGGCACTCATGAGCACCTCTATATCCAAAACCAGTTTCAGTTTCACAGGAACTCTCAGCGTCTCAGCTCTGGTTCGGTGGTCTGGGTGCTTAGAGTGTCTACCCTGACACCGGAAGGTTGTGGGTTTGTTCCCCAGCCAAAACATATAAGAATGACACCCACTGTTTTTCTGCTTGGCAGACAGTATTAAAGAAGACAGATTGATGTAATGGTCCTGTGATAAACTAGTGTCCTGGCCAGGGGGAGCTCTTGTACATCAGGTTGATTCATACCACATTAATTGGGATAGGCTCCAATTCTATTTGCCATAGAAACTTGGGCATGACTTTCAATTACATCACAACAGGGTCAGTAGAACAGCAAAAAAAAGGTACCTCAGGTAAAAATCTGACACATTTTCTGTAAGAGCCAGCCCTCCAGCCAGTGTGTGTGTGTCGTGTGGCCCTGAGGTGACTTGTTTGATACAGAATTTGAGCTCATCTCCCAGCTGAAGAAGGAGGGTGAGCTCACATATGGGAAATAGGGAAGAAAAGGAGATAAAAGGAACACCAGCAAGCAAACCAAACTCTGAGATAAAGCTTCACTTCCCAGATTTTAGGACTGGGGTCATGACTAAATGTGAAATACACCCCCCCCCCCCACCACCACCACAACAAAGTCTTGTTCTGAGTAATTCCATGGTAAATCTGGTGAATCTGTAGTTGGCCAAGTGGTGCACTCTACCCTCATCTATCCCCAATTAGGCATCACCTTTTCCTCTCTCTCCAGATCTGTCATGTGCATGTTCCCCATTTCATTGCATCCACCAATATCTTCCCAGGGTTTTGTCTTCACATGCTGTTTTTGTTTGTAAATGAGCATCATCACTGATTTTGTCACATGTTTCATGTCATTTATCCTTTTGAATTGAATTGAGGATAACGCTGTAGCCTTTCAGCACTATAGCTCTCACTCGGCAAACCAAAGGGAGCACGCTGGGTTCCAAGAATGCTAGCGGCGCTCCGTATCTACCGCGTGCAATGAAATATACCGTCTATAAACTTTGTCTGAACTTAAGCGGAGCTGAAACACAGCATCGGCGTATCTCTCACTATTGCTCCAAACCTCACAGGAATGTACGGCAAGTTAAAGGAAATAATTTCCAAAGCAGAAAGAAAAAACATATATAATTAATCACACACTACAGAGGTCCCAAATCATACTCCACCAACAGGGCTTTAATGTTTTCCATCCCGCCTGGGAATGTGTTGTTTCTTCCATTCTGGCACGGATGATGCTGAGTAGAGGCATCTCTCCCTGGCCAGGATCCCTTCAGCGTGGCGTCAATCAAATCCTCTGGTCACCGCCGCAGCCAGAACTACAGAAGGGAGAGCTCATGTGAGTATCGGCCCCCAAGCCGACCGGCATTGCTCTGCTCTGAGAGTAGCGTGTAGGGGGTTTCGCTCACACACGATGACGGGACATCCTGTGATCCACACGAGAGCTGGTAGCACTTACAGAGGGTTCAAAGGGACTCCGCTGTGCATCAAGGCCCAATGAGGGAATCTCTGCTTTTCACCAGCTGGAAAGCCAGGGGCTGATTTCATGGCACGTCATTTCAAAGTATGCATCCTCAGACTTTTTAAAAAACCCTTTAATTTATTTTCCTTTTTATTGTCTTTCTCTCTTTTTCATTTGGGGGCAGGATATTTTTGTTTAAAAAATACTTCCATATCCATATGATTTGCATTCTTATGAACCAAACATTTATCGAATGCGCATGGTAGACCCGTGAGAGGCCATGGCAGGATGGGTGACAGTTGCAGAGTTTGGGAAAAGCAAGATCATTGGCCTTTTCATCTTCATTACCTTTCCATTTCTTCTGTGTCAAATAAAACGTTTAATCCGCTGTGATGCTGGTGGTAATGCCGTGGAATACTTTACAGTGTAATGGCGCTGAGGCCTAATGATCGTTTTCTAGTACTAGGTGCCTCACCACAAACAAGAATTGTGTGAGTGGAGAGTCTTTTCACTGTAGAGTGTCAGGGATGTGGTCGTGTTTGAAGTGGTGGCCTATCTCCTAGGAGTGAAGAGAAGAGGTCTCAGAAGGAGGGAGAGCTCATGAAGACTGAGACCATCACCATGACAACCTCGCGCGCAAGATGGCCCTTCTGCTGGGGTTGATAGAGAGAGCGGCTTACCTGGTCTCCATCGGTCCATGGCCTGCACCATGGTGTCTTACAGAAACAGTGGGCCAGAATTACTAAAGGATTGTTACTTTTCAAATGCAAAAGCAGTCGCTACAAAGTCACAATATTTACATCAGATTTATTAAGGGGTCACAAGGGGCAAAATTGCTATTAGGATGTATTTGCAAAGTCATTGCTATTTCCTTAGATTATGTATTTGCAGGGTTAAGATTTTATAAATTAGGTTGATTAAGTATTCCGTCTGATTTACTGAAGCATGTCTTAATTGTGACTCTTCTCTTTGTGTGAGAATTTAAAGAACTCTTGAAACCGGGCAGTATTTTATGAGTGCTGATATCCCCTAGGTATTTCACATTTTCCATTTTATATTGCGCTTTCGAAGGTGCTAGTTGCTGTCCCAGCGATGTGAAACAAATAATCACAAATGTTGTTGAAAAGTACCCCGGTTCATGTCACGACAGCATTATTTTCAGGAATACCTTTATCTACAGACATCTAAGTCAGAATTTTAAATATATATTCTATATAGCATACATATTATTCACTAGAACTGTCATCAGCTAGCAGTCAGTGTAAAAACGCAGTTATGAATTATTGTATTGTGCATATGCGGTAAAGAAGGTATAGAATGAATCGTGAATACAGTTTTATTTTCAAACACTCTGTGGTCTTCTCCCATCACAACTTTAGTCATTTCTATTCTTTATTCATATTCTAATATTCTTTCCTTGGTTGGACCACTGCTGGTGTATTTTTCCTGCATTATGTTGTAGTTTTTATTTTGGACGCCGCCTAACATCATGTCATGTTTCCCTTATATCATCTACTGCTTATTTTGTTATAATTATTGAATTATGTATTTTCGTTCACCATTACCTCCGTTTACTGGTCAGCATATTTCAGTTTTCTTCTCCTCCTGGTTCCCTCGCTGCTCCGTATCCATTTCTTGGCACTCTGTGGACATGTAAGCGTGCCATATTGTTTTGGACCCTTTTTATGGGTGTATCCTACCGCAAATAGCGAATGAGGGTGTTTCATTTCTTTGATTGCGTAATTAGAACCAGTCTTAGTAAGTTGGTCGTTAATATGTCCCTATGTGCGACCACAAAATAGCCACAACAAAATAGCGACTGTCTTTAACCTGCGACTATCTTAGTAAATCTAGCCCTGTGAGTATAAATTAAAAACTTCACCCTAAAC
Source organism: Aldrovandia affinis (assembly GCA_029706075.1). NCBI lineage: Eukaryota > Metazoa > Chordata > Actinopteri > Notacanthiformes > Halosauridae > Aldrovandia > Aldrovandia affinis. The sequence continues at coordinate 111,770 of JAINUG010000352.1, read as the reverse complement.
TTATACTGTCATCAAGTGAATTCAAAGAACCTTTTTCATTTCCATTCGTGTGTATGTGGTTGGAAAAATAAACCATGTTCAGTATAATTGGGCATGTTCTATTTCCTTAGCCCTGCATTTTATTTATCCAAATCATGGGTGAAGAGAGTTGAATACTGCACCACACATCAGGACACAAAGAGATGTTAATAGTGCACTATCTATTCCTGCATTGTTGCTGAGCCCACTGAAACAGATGGCTTTTCAGCCCATTGCTCTGAGATGATTAAAAAGAATAGGAGTAGTGAGATCAGGAGGCCATTTAATGAGTGATTGGAGTTCAAATCATCTTCTCTACTGAGGCTGATATAGAAAGTGTCTCACCTGGTTTATATGGATGCATGGCCTCGCGACAAACATCATACCAGTAGAGCCACAATAACTGTTTCCAATCAAGAGTTCACCTTAGCCTCCACGAATCATATGTAAATGTCTTAGGTTCATGACGCAAAAGGCCTGAATGAAAGAGTATTTTAGACTATGCAATGACAAAAATGTATTCAATGCCATCATAGGGAATGTGTGGATGCCATTGTTACCGTTTGAGTCAGTAGTTCTGTGTTGGAAGCTTTTCAAGACACAAAAAAGTGGATCATTTTACTTGTTTGTATACGTTATTAAAAAAAATATCTGTGATCATATGAGTGTTGTTTTTTTCTTTGAAATGTGGCTTTACGACAAATTTGTAAAGGATGACATTTTTTTAAAGCGTCAGCGCCATTGAGAATATCCATAATTGAACATTTCAAGGACTGAGAGGAGGCCTAAAGCCGAAAACAAATTGCTGGCAGCATTCAAAACTGAAAAATGAATAGAGTCAATGATTTCTGAAGTACACATAGAGCGGTGTGCCACAACTGTGAGTGGATGTCCTCAAGTTGACGGCAGAGAGTGTGAATGATTCCATTTTCATTATCCACAAATATCGTACATTAGAGTGCACCAGCAGTGGATCGTATTAAAAAAGAGTTACACTGCCAGCTGAGGACATTTCTAATTGTATCTACAGATGCCCAAATCACCGATATGGTGCAAATAAGTGGGTGAATGAATTATAACCTTACTGTGAGGGACGCTGCGGGAGCTAGGAGGTGTGTGTGCTCTCGGCTCTGTCATTACTGATGCTTTGAGGGCCTTCAGATGAGACGGCGGTGACAGAGTAATGAAAGGTGCCAAACTGTGATTCATCAGCTGGCCGGAGCGCTGCATCCTGGGGAGGCCCGGTGTCAAAGAGCGGCAGTGTGCTATACAAACACCCTGCAATCAAACAGAGCTCACAATGCTGCATACTCGCGCTCTTACAACGATGCCATTTAACATCTACGTTACATAGATCGCAACTGCACTGGTTGACGCGCTTTGCTCGATCGTTTTGTGTGTGTATAACCTTCATATAAACTTGAAATGCCTAAATATTACTCTTGGTCATTGCGCAAATTGTCAGTCTTAATTACCTACATGCCATTAATGAAAGGGACCGCAAACTTTTCCATTCTCTCAGCTTATTTGCGCTCGGAGGTTTTGTAGTCGGGCCAAGTACCATCTGTAGTGATGCACGTTACGCTCATATGCATTATAGACTGTTATGGCAATATATAATAATGTGGCCAGCAGCATGATGGTTGTGTTAAACAGATGGATCTAGAGGGAGCAATTATGTCAGGCTGATGCGATTGAGTGTGCTCTTTTAGCCTAATAATCCTGGCCCACTCCCCAGCTCTCACGCTTTCTCAACAGATTTGTGTTTGATGGAGGCCAATGCCTTGCCCTTTTAGACTTTCGTCATACTGGCACGCCTTCTAGGCCAGATCGTTCTGTGGGACATGTGCAGTCAAAAACAAAGGAGTCTCTGATATGTGCAAACGAAAACAAAACAATTTAATCATTGCATGTGAACAAACCTGAATTATGGGCATGAACGCATGAACACAGGAGGGGAAAAATACATACAATTGTGCTTTTTTACTTGAATTCAAAGGGGGTCCAGTCCAGTCCAGGGTCATTGAGAGAAAGTCTTCATGGACTTTCAGCTATGAGCAGGGGTTCAGCATGCAAATGCAGTTTACCCAATCTTTTTTATTAGTGGATTAAGTTTATTCACTTTATTGCCAACAGATTGTTGGTAATGCGATTGGGGGGGGGGTGATGATTTTCAAAAGGAGGCAAGCATTAATGCAAGTACAACCACCGGCATTTGGGCCAAACTTACATTGACACATTCAATTTTGAAATTTTGAAAGGGCTTGAATGGGGTGTGGGGTGTGGAGTGTGAGAGTGTGAGAGTGTGAGAGTGAGAATTATTATTATCGTTGGATTTATCATTGTGACCTGGACTGCCTGACTAACCTCTTGTGTACCCAAATGTTTTGTGTGAGAACCTGGATTTGCATTGGACCATGGAAAATGGACAAAGATTACGAGAACGGATTGTGGATTTGGATTGTTTGCCCAAGTTTTTCCCTTTTTTCCCCCTCTCCATTTATTGTGAGTTTCCCAAATTATTCCCCATTTGTTCCATTTGAACTTCTTGTGTGTTCTGTTATTTAATTTGGTTGCGTGGAAACCCCACCCCCTGTTCCTGCTACAATATTTCCCCATCCTATGTATCCACTGGCATTGATGCTAAATTGAAGGCCTCTTCACTTATCTTAATGGTAGCCTACACACACAACATCAAGAACACCAGGACATCTAAAAATGTATTTTAAAAGATCAACCTATATATATTTTCTCTTTTTTCTTTACAGACCTGAAACGAAGCTATGGCCAACAAAGCAACAATTTCACTTTCTCTTACCCTCCCGGAAAATCGTGGCTTAATTAGGCGACAAATGAAATGGTTTCTATGGCAGTTCACACTGGGGAGGGTGATAAGGCCAGCGGCCCTTATCATTGTAGCCCAGATTCACTGCCAGGCGGCCATGGACATTAAATTTGCATCCATCTTTCTCTGGGGCCATCGTAAAGTGACCGGAGGAACAGCTCACTGTGACGAGCGTAATGTTCAAACCTTGTAATGTCAACAGTTTTCAATTTCCTATGAAGACAGATACTGGAAAACACGCATTGGTGAGCAGACAGTGAGAGAACATTGCTGCTGTGCAGTGGACCAACAGACCGAAACATAAGAGCTTCCCCATGTGACCGAGTCCCTGCGGACCGCCCCATAGAATATATAACCGCAACGCAGCCTGTGATCTCCAGTCCCACACTGGGGACCCTCAACGTGAACACTCAGATCGCCGTGCATGAATCATTGCACGTGTTTCGATAAAGACTCACATGCCATGCTACATCGGGGTTTGCTGCGATTCACTGGCACACCGTGTGTGGCACACAAATGTGGGAAAGTGTATTGTAACTTTTTTTCTATTGCCTTGGGAATATGCCACAAAACACACAACTATTTTGCTGTGATCGTACATTTTATGTCTCAGGAGCACTGGCTCACAACAGACAACGGTCATCTTGCCACCATCCTGCTTATACTCCACGGCCTTCTCTCTCTAAAGCTACGTATCCTGATCCATATGCCCTGGCCTGCTGGGAGAGATCAGTGTGTTGACTTAACAACCGTTCCAAATAAACTCAGCTCCATCAAAACAAACACCAGGTAGTAGGGGTGGCACGGATTCTCTCACAAGAGAATGCAGGCAGCACATACTTTTAGATTTTTCCAGATTACATCTGGGGGAAGAAAAGGGACGTGATTAAATTGTCCTACGCAAACCATTATACACAGCTCGAATTGGCTGCCTCATGTAGAACAATTGGAGCATTGCTAGATTACAGTTGTAGATGGAGCAGAAACCACAGCCTGGTGCACGCAGCCCAAGAGGGTGAGAGGGCTCTACGTGCTCTGGGAGAACATAAACTGCACAATTCCAGTGTTCAGACTTGCGCAACGAGCTTTGTCCTTAACTTTTAGTAATGCAAGCGAGCGCCACTCCCATTGCTGTTCGCATAGCAATTTTTTTCTCTCACTTCAACACGCCGCCAAACTCATGATTAAAGAAATAATATTTGCCTCAGTTCCTTTCTCCGCGTCAACAGCACAGCATACCAAGTCACCACGTCCCAATAAAAAAGGGAGGAACGGGAGGATGGGGGATAGGGTAAAGTGTGGGAGGTTTGGAGGGCATCCGGGGGACAGACATTTAGATCTGAGACAGATACTAATTGCGAATTGTGAATATTTTGTAAATACTAATATGTATCACACTGAAATAAAGCTGTCCTCCAAAGGGGGATTAAAAAACATTTTTAAATAAGTCGCCACGTCCCACGAGCCACCAAAACTTTCTTTGTCTCCAAATAATGATGCACAAATTAACTTCCCTTGCAGAAATGTTAAAGTTTGTGTAGCTGTCAATGACAGGGTAGTGTGTGTGGGAGGGGAGTGCAGCTGAATATAGCTGAGTGGAGGATTATGATAAGACACATAACTTTGTTTGGGCTCCCTGCTTCCACCATAATGTAATCAAAAAGATTAAAGAGCTTTTCTCCTTCCTGGATTTTCTTTGTCCTTTTGTTTTGTAAAAAATGGCTTACTTCTTTTGACCCACTTTGCTGTTCTCAATGAAAAATTCAGTGAAAGTACCTTGGGGCATACAGCACAGTGTCATTAGCGATCTAGTTTAGTTTAAATGGGCGTATGAGGGGAAAGTATAGGAAAAAACATATAACTAGGACAATGCATCAGCACTTATGGGAATGAGGCAAGCTGTTCAGGCTTGATTTGTAGGGGCAAACAGGCTTGCAACTGTTGGGCAAAACTTATCGATTTGATAACGCAAGTGCCGCTTTAGCAGTTTAGAGAGAAGATGGAGCTGACAGTGTTAGTTTGGCTGAACTAAAGACCCAAAATGAAAAACTACAGTCCTGCAATTACCAGTCCAGAGAATGCTCTACAGCAGTTTTTCTGCATTTAGTGTTTTCCTTACTTTCAGTGTTTGTGTGTGTGTGTGTGTGTGTGTGTGTGTGTGTGTGTGTGTGTGTGTGTGTGTGTGTGCCTGCATGTGTGTGTGTGTGTGTGTGTGTGTGCGCCCGCCTGCATGTGCGCATTCTTTTTACAGTTGTTTTTCTCTGTCTCCCTCTTAATGGCTACTATATTGTATATAGTGAGGGGCAGGAAAATGAGGTAAAAAGTTAAGTCAAGCAACAGTAGCCCAGAGCCACGGACAGTGTTCTGGAACAGCTACAGGACAAGCATGCAGGATCCCCTCCACTTCTGACTAATATGAATACATCATTCAGGGAAACAATACGAAAGAAAATTACCAGCAGATGTCTGTGCTTTACACTTTATTACTTTTTAAATGTTCTATGTATAGAAGACTTCCTCTCCAAAGATCGCCAAGTACTTGACAACACTTTTGCATCAATCAGTCAACTTTGTGATTTAGCAGAATCATTATAATGGGAAGATTTTTTTTTTTATCAACCCAACGAAAAATACATCAAATAAGCGACACTAAAACGCAGTGATTAAGTCATTCGGTAATTTCACATGTGTAACTGTAATAGTGCTGACTGAAACAATAACCCAAAATGACCACAAAGCTTGATGAAGACCAGCAATGGCAGCTCCTCATTGGCCATGGATGACGTTAGTTCGGCTTTCATTGGCCACCGGTCAGTCGCTCCAGTCAAGACACAGCCACTATTTGAACATTGGTGACATGTGGCCATTTCCATATCTGCCCTGTCTGCAATGTACCCCACATGCCTCTCAAAGCCTTTCAGCATTAAACTAAGGTCACAGGCTGAACACTGCTAATGATGTGTGGTGAAGCCCAGCTGGCATTGATGCTGGAATAACGAAAGTACATATTCCACATATAAAGGTGGCAATGTAGCACAATTATTAGATCATTGGACTGGCGTATAGGAGAACCCAATCAGGGCCTTAAAAGCGCACAACAATCCGTCCGACCTCCACTGTTTGACTAACATTTTATTTCAATTTATATGCACGGTGAGCTAAGAAGTCGTTCCATCGACCGCAAATACTTCCGTATGTACTGTTTAAGCCAGCGGCTAGCATGCCTCTCAGATGGTGTAATGGAATCTGGACGTCGTATGTCACTTTTGTACTGAAGCGCACAACTGGAAAAGGGGGAAGCTGGCTCAGTTGCATTTGCTTCAGTTTGTGCAGGCACTGACATCAAACGGCAAGCTCACGAAAGTTTATTATCTCACACAGCATATTTCCCTTCAAACTTTGCTGTCCGTGGTACAGTAATCTCAGTGTCCCGAAATGATCAAAATGAAGCCAAGGGTAAAGTCAAGTTCATGGGTTTTATTACCACTGCGCGCAAATTGAAGTCTCCTGCCTGCTCAGAGCTTTGCTTGGCAATGCCTATCCGCTGGTTTTCCAATTTGGCAAATCGCTTGTAGACGTGGCTCTTCAAATGCTCGACACAGGCGGATTTGTAAACTTTTGACTCTGCCTGTCTCAGGGCTTCCTTTACTGTAGTCTGCTTTTAAGGAAAATCAGCTTGCTGAAATGCTTAGCTGAGTGGAAAAGGGACTAGATAGATATAATTTAATTGCATCCTTCAGTATAGAGTATCTTATGGAGATGCAGTGTTGTGTTGCAGTGTTGTGTTGAGAAGTCACTTTGTTCACTGGGTAAAGCAATGGATAATTCACCAAAAAAACGCAGCCAGTTGATGGTTTACGTCCTTATAGACTATGCAAATGAATAGAAAATCACTGCCAGATGAAAGGGCAACAAATCAGTATGATATAAGTTTAGCTAGCGTTTTAAGGGACCAGAAATGTCACAGTTGGTAAGAATGCAATCCAAATTAGTTGGAAATCTGAATTCTTAAGACGCTTGAGTATGAAAAGTAGAGGAGTTTCACATGTTAACTTTTAATGTAATTAGAAGCCAGCTATGTGCCAAAGCCTGTCCTTCAGCTCTGGGGGGGTTTTGTGGGATTTTTTTGTCTTTTGATCCTCACAATTTTGCTGATTCAAGTAAATGTAGCTACACTCCTCTGCCCTTAACTGTGTGAGGGAGCTGTGTGCGTGTCTGATTGTTTGTCACAGTGAAAGCCTTTGTGCTGTGTGCCTTTGACACAGCTGTGGCATTCAAAGCAGGTCCACTGTGGCCCTGTGATCTGTGAGGTAGGCACTCACACTGTGCCCCAGTCCCCCCCCGGCCCTCCTTCCACCAGCCCACCCCCGCAATATAAATTCCTGACCCTGCAAGAGACAGACAGGCAGGAGCTGTGTCTGCCCTCTCTGTGAAGAAGGAAGAATGGGGTGAAATGGGGGGCACAACTGTCTTGTACTGCCCATACAGGGGACACACTGACAAATTAACAGATCATCTAACTTTAATGTATTGATTGTGGTAACGTTACACAAGGTGACCTTTACTTGGAGAGAATGTGTGGTGATTCTATTCACTCCATTTGTTGTATTTGTATTCCATATAACATTAATTAGCAATGCAAGTCCATAGCTGACTAACCTCTGTGGGTGGGGAGGGGAAACCGCTATCACAGTAGATGGCTAGCTAGTGAAATGTAACTATGGGTATGTTCGTGGAAAGTGAGCTAGTGTTCTGTTGTTACTGAAACAACAGAAGCATAGCTAATTAAAAGGGAAGCTAGGTAGCCATCAATGTAAACTCAATGATGGCATATGTCACTGGCTAGCTAGCGATGAGCTGCACTATGAAACTGGTGTATTCTGGGTGGCTTATGGCTTGTAAAAATAACAATGGCCCACAGATGAGTGTATTGGAGGTGGACAGATGCTGCTGTGCTTCCTATGTCGATGCTGGTAGCACACAAGTGCATAGTATAATTGACCATCCCAAAAAAAAGTTAAAAACTGAAGAAAAATGGAAATTATTATGCTCACGTAATGTTCATATATTATGCTCAACTAATGCTCACAAAGTTCCCATAGAATTATGTACATTTGTTTGTGTTAAATATGTTCATTCACACTTTGTATACATTCAATCTGGATCCCACTAACAGCAATGATAGATACACACAGCTAGACTTAATTTACCCACCACAGAAATGTGGATGCTGTACAACAATGTGAGTGGTGTGGAAGTGATGAATTTACTCATAATTAAAGACACCACAACATTGTTTTTCATCATTTGTTAGAATTGAGCAATCCAGTTACTATTATTCCCACGATAAGAATTAAATTATTCTCTGCAATGCTTTGACTGTCTGTTGAGAAATACTGGCACCTTGAAAAATAGATTGTTGCAGTTCTGATTGGTCAACAAGCATTCCAAGCATTCCAATGTATCTGCAATGCAATTTCTCCTGCTATCTCAGACAATGAAGGAAGACGGTAAGTATTCCTTTTTAAAGCTGAAATAAGTTAAATTGAAAAAAAAAGGAATTCCATTCCATATCATACTGGAGGAAAAGAATGCAGTCTGCAGGGCAGTGGCAGGGAGATTGTTCTAGAGGGTTCTGCTTTGTACAGAAATCTGATTTGATTAGAGCATGTCTTGACTCGTGTTAGAGAATGGCCCAATCACCTTGATGATCTACTCTCTGACCACACAGATCTGCACCAGCGAGGCTCTGAGAAACGTAATACAGCAGCCTCTGCTTCAGTTTGACCGATCTGAAAGATAAGACAACAGTATCTTCAGCTCTCTACAGACATAGAGAGACTGTAGAGACTGGCTCTCAATTTTGCACCTTTAACCTCCACAGGTGATCTAAAGAAAAAGTATTGAAGTAGACATTTAAAAAACAGTCAAAAATATACCCTGATACCCCCATACCGCTTTTGAACTGATCTTCGCAGCTTCAGTATTATTATTAACAGCATAATGTTGGTTTTATCTCTGACAGTAAAGGCTGTTTGTGCAATAGTATACAGAGCTAATATTTTCCCACTCTGTGGCAGGCATCAATGCAGCAAGATTTAGTTATAGCTTGCACAGAATAAATGTTATGAAGATGTATTCTATTTTGCTGGAAATTTGAAACACAGTGTTCGTCCGGGGAATAGGCTGAGGAATTTACTGTGACATATCACAATTAAAGCATTTTGTTCCATTATGCATTTAAAATCAAATGTCTTTGGTATGATGGAACAGAATAGATGTGAGGTAATTATTGAAATCATATTATGGAATAGTTGTCCACAATACTGTAGCCATAATGTAACCATGTAATGTAACCATGATCATTGCAATATGACATACCCTTGAAATTCCGAAGTGTATCCAAAAGTGGATAGCAAGCTGACAAGCTGCCTTATGCAGTATATAATGTGTCACAATTAGTTAAAGTCCAGCATTGTTGCACCATTATAGAGGCCTTATTGAAAGAATATATGAATACCTACATTAAAATATATTGGGGTTGCTGGGTGACTCATCCTGTTAAGGAATTGTTCTAGTGTGTGGATGAGCCCCACTGGTATCGAATCCAGACTGTGCCTGTGCCGACTGTGGCCAGCGGCCCCGCGGAGCGATGCATAATTGGCGGAAGCATCACCCAGAGATGGAGGGATTCAGTCGGCCGGGTTGTCTGTGTCTCGTCGCACACCAGCGACCCCTAATGGTCCATCAGGCACCCACAGTCTGCCGGCATAAAGCCACACACAAAGTGTCTTCCTCCAACTCATGTCTGTGCGAGCTTAACTTGTGAACTTTAGCATGTAAAGAAGCAGTGACTGACATCGCTTGTTTCGGGGGAGCGCTTGTCTACACTCTCCCAAATTGACAGCAGAGGATGCAGTGAGCTGCAGTCGCGGCTCAAGAATATCATCGGGCATTCCAAATTGGGAGAAAAGGGGGGAAATGATATATGTCATATGGACTCTGAGATACCGAGAAAATATTGTCGGCAAGACGGTCGAAGATGAAGGAGGAGTGGGAAGAACGAGGGGAAGGGGGGAATGAGCAGTGTGGATTGCCCGAACCAGCGTGGCTGCAGTGTGCCACGGCCGACCTGAGTGTGGAGATTACACAGCTTGACAGCAACTTAAAGGTAATTACTTCCCGTACTCGCCCAAACGTTACAGCCTCTCAGGGTGGATTAGCCGCTGTCAGTGGAGCTGCTCTCAGTGATTAATACAGACTTAAGCCACAGTGTTTAAACTGGTGGGCTGCTGCAGCGGAAGTTGGACAAGATTTTCAACAAATGCTGTCGCATTCCTGAGCCGTGCATCTGAAGATCTGGCCTCTGGGCCAGCTGCTGTAGTCGCCTCGCTCTTGACCCGTGGAACACCCTCATGGACGTCTGAAGACATTCACCAAGACTTACAAAAAAATATTTGGGGAGTTGCAATCTACTTTTAAATCAAATTCATTTGGGGCCTAATTGTTAGATTTGTTAGACTAAGGGTGCTAGGTTTTTGCTGGCGTGTACTGTAAACTTGGCGGATTAGTCACCTGATACTGGTCCCATCCCATAAAAGCACTTAGTTTGCTTTCTTGCAGTGTATAGAATGACAAGACAGGGCATCAACCTGTCAGGCAGCGACAAATGTCTGGCTTGTTTTCTAGTTTGGATACTTTTTGGATACAAATGAAATAAAAGCCCACATGTTTTCATTCTCAAACCGCCGTTATCCAATCTTGGAAGAACAGTGTTGGTTTCTGTTAATCCTTAACTGAAGGCCTGAAGGTTCCGAATTAGAACAAAACAAAACAGCAAATATTCAAGGACAAAAGTGAAAAATAAAGGCCATGGATAAATGACGGCTGATACACACTATACCATGCCTAGTAATAACTAAACAAAACAGAAGTAAAAAATATATTTTCTGAATAGCAATAAAGAATAATAGGCTTTAATAATGAGCTTAGATAAAACCATAAACTGATAGCTATGGTCAAGATAACACTTCATACATAACTACATGAATGCTGCCTAATCTATGGTTAACAGTTAAGGTTAACTACAGTATATTACATTACATTACATTACAGGCATTTGGCAGACGCTCTTATCCAGAGCGACGTACAACAAAGTGTTAACCGTAGTCAAGAACAGTTTAGGTAGATATATATAAATATATGTAGGTAGGTAGGTATATATGTAGGTGTACTCTGCATTGAATAATATTTCCTGACAAACAGGCAGACTTATTCTGCTCCAAATGCATATTTACCTTGTGTCAGTGTACTGAACTCCTAGGTAACAGCATTGTATCTATGGTAACATATAGGCCTACTCAAACAACCTTGGTGAGAATCCGATTTGAGGCCAAATATGGTGGTCACGGCAGTTGGTTCTGATTCATTCTGAATTGTGATAAGTAAAAAATATCATATCATCTCTGCTGTTTTCATTTCTCTGTTATTCCTTTCATATTTTTCTTTTTATATATTTCATTCTACTTAATTACATTTTTTCTTCTCTGTAAAGTGTATTGAGACTTTGTAAAAATGCACTTAAAATAAAGTTGACTATTGACTTGACTTGACTTGGCATAGGGGTTTTAGCTCTGGGTGGGTGTGTGCGGTGTGTGTGTGTTTGTGTGTGTGCGTGAGGATGTGTGTGTTTGAGTCCTGAACATCAGACAGTATCAGTGCCAATATTCATTTTCATATAATTTATCATCAAAATTCAATAATTTTTCATTGTTTTATGGAAAAAATTGCATTTGTCAGAATTTTATTTGAATGGTATTGTACAGATTTGGGCTTTAAATAAAGATTTCCAAAAATGGCGCTACAGGTACAACACAAGCCAGTAAAGGGTTAAGCCATTCCAAACACTGATAAATTCTGTTCTGCTGATATGGGATACTGATTGTGATAATAATCCTCAAGAGATATGGCTTGGACAGCATCCACACTAGCCTGATCTAGACTAGGGCCCTCATGGCTTTTCTCTCCAGCGTAACCGCAACGTTGACCAAAAAAAACCAAGAAAGCCTTCAAAAAATGTTTAGGTCCCGAATGCCCATGTTATAAAAAGAATAGCAGCTTTAAATGGCACTTAAAAAAAACACACAAAAAAAGCAGCCCTTCAATTGAGAGACCACATAAAGGAGGAACTTCGAGGAGTAGCTTATGATCTGAACATCCTGTTGTTTCTCAGCAGTTGTTTCAGATCCCAGTCTGCTATGCAGGAGCACTGTGGTTTACGCAGTTCAAAAGGCACAGCACTTTCACTGGCTCAGCAAAATACCCACTCTGGTCCTTTGAAGAGTCAGGCCTGCATTGTCTGCACAACAGGCAGACAACCTTGTGAAGACAATGTTTCTTTACCACCCACTTGTGGGTCAATATCATATTCAATGCAAAAAGGAAATGTTTAACAAGTGTCATTAATTCGCAAGATGAATTGATCAGTCCAATACATAAACACATTTTACTGACAACTATCTCGACCTGATATTCATAGATACTGTGCAGGTAGCTAATGCGTAAACAGCTGGATTTGCTGGAGGTCCAGATGGGGCAGCTGAAAAGAGCTGACCAGTAGGGTAATCAATCGGAAATTAAACAGGCCTAAACAGGCTGAAGCATACTTGAAAATCAATGTAGTACTTAAAACACATTAAAATTGAACACATGAAGGCCTCTAACTGCTATGAGACTTTCCTTAATTTGTCTCAATGCTTATCAAATGCCATGAGTTTTGCTGTTGCTTAAATTGAGAAAAATGTGTAAAAACCGAGGAGAAAAAAAGTGTTTAAATGTGCTACTCAAATGGTAAGGTCAGGACGTAGCATGACGCATTTCAGTTCAATAGAGGTGGAAGCGAAGGAGGGAGAGGAGGAAAATTCAAGTGTGGTCTATTACATCACCATTCTGTGGTCACGTGGAGAGTGCTGTTTAAATTCTTGGGCAAATAAGAGATTATTGTACTGTATCTTACATTCCATCTCTGTTTTGTGTCAGCACTGTTTTCTTTCTCTCTTTCTCTTTCTCTCTCTCTCTCTCACGCTTCGCTCTCTCCCTCTCTCCCTCCCTCTCTTACTTTCTCTCTCTCTCACGCTCTTTCTCTCTCTCTCTCTTTCTCTAGGGGCACAGAGAGGTTTTGGGAGATGAGTGGAAGGGTGGTCTCATGCATACAGTTTCAGTTAGGCCCTGGAGGGGTTTTCCAGTTCATTCTGAAAGAGGCTGTGTTTTCATGTCCTGCTAGGAACTGCATAAAGGCATTTAGTAACCTCTAAGCTTAATGAGGCTCACAATGTGAGAACTCTAAGTGGACTGTCCTCATAATGGCTGTTGACCACAGGAGGCCCTACTTCTGCTGGTGCAGTGTCCTGAAGCCGTCGACAGGCAGACCCTTGTGCTGCAGTGGAGGAAGCACTGCATATCTCGTAATAGCAAGGATATAACTAAGGAAAAGACATTCAAACGGTACACCTCTAATTTTGGTCCTTCCATAAACAGAATGCATTCACTTTAACTCACTTTCCAATCACCCCCTAATCTTACAAGATGATGGCTTTTATATGTAAATTGTAAAGACCAAATACTGTTTTCATTCGTATGGATGGATTTTTATTATCGTTTCTACTCCAAAAATAGTATAATTCAAGCTCCCTGCAGTAAGGGAAGGTGAAGCCCCTCAATAGCACAACACATTGCTTGAAGGCAAAAGAAAAGTACAGCTATTTTAATAAATGAAGGGTAGACCAGCAACTTTAAGTGTAAGATACTGTAGAAACAAACAAAAAAGTGATCTCATCATATGAGGTTGTCTGCTGAGAGATCTGTAGTAAGTGGACCAATGCTGCCTTGGTCTGGTCAGAAATGGGATAAATTAGATGCTCTATAGTCAGACACTAAGCTATATGTCTGTCTGTCACAATCCCAGTTTCCCACTACAGAATATAGAAATGGATAACACCACCGGCACATTTTGACATTATAAAAACTGATTCAACAATAAATAAGGTTTTCCACAAAATATGCACTGTATGTATTATACTGTTCCAACACACATTTTTACTATTATTGTAAAACATCTGTCTTGGAATTAGAATTTTATCATTTCAAATGAGGAAAAAAAACTGACAACAATAGAAATCGTAACCTTTTCAGGCGTGTCTGCTTTAATTCACACTGTCATGTGTACTCTGATTTATTCATTATTTATTTATTTTACTTTACTTAACCTTTATTTAAGCAGGGAGGTCCTACTGAGACCAAGGTCTCTTTTTCAGAGGAGCCCTCCTTCGGACATAAAAACAAACAATTACAAATCAATGTGTCAAACGTAGAGGCATTGGTTCAAGGTTGCATTTTTGCTTCAGGAAGGTGAGGTGTGAATGTTACTTTAATTTAAGTCTGTTTTCTAAAACAATTTATTGCCCCTTTTGCTTCTCCCCTGATTTGTAAGCACTGTCTCAAGTCACCACTAAGCCACCGACTCGCACAAGGAGCACTGTAGCGTGAAGCGTGTGCACTCTTCTGATTGCGTTCGCCAAAAAGCCAGTGACTGCACTCTACTGGCAACATAGTACTACAGGAGAGCTTCCTCAGATCACAACTCTCCCTGACAACAACCACAGCCCTGTAGGCATCTGTAGGCGTAGTTTGGAGGGCCTAAGGCAGCAGAAACATGAGGAACCCTGGTCTAATTAAATCCACAATAACCCTGGCGGGATGAAGCTAATTGTGTCCCATTGTTGAGGATGTCCAGTCATAGTCCAAGGTTCGAACCTGTCACTATAGGACCCGGCCTACACTGGAAAAGTACCATTACAGAAGCCACTCAGGAGCTCAAAATGCAATAATGTTTCAGGAATTCAATCCTCAGCAAACTAGATTGACTTTTGCAAGTTATTTTAATGAAAAATCGAGCTTAGTGAATTTTCCCGTGCACATTGAACTGTTACACAATACATAGAGGGACAACTAGGAAGTTACAGGAAACACATTGCCAAATCCCTTTCATTCCATATTGTTCAGTCGAACACCTTCATCCCTTGTGTCCTGGTATCAGTCGATATGCAGCTATCCGTGTTAAAACTAATTGGGTCAGTGGCAGTTATTAAATACTGAACCACACTGCATTCCTCAGTTCACCTGCATTACCATTCTCCGTCCTGTTTATTTCAATAATTGATTTGGTCCAACATTAAATGCCATTAACGCCATGTAACGGCATTGTAGTTATGTGTAAGTATAAATCGTTATGGTGTACTCTTTGTATCTCGTGTTAATAACACGCGTAACAACCAGTCTGCCATTCCTGTAAGCGCACATCTGCTACTGGAAAGGTGTGAAAGCAGATGTGCAGCATATTGTGTAGGTATATGTGTAACAAGATATGTGTAGAGTACTTTTATCTCTTATCTTTTTTAATATCTCTGCCTTATGTACTTAAATATAGATGTATGTACTGTATAAGCTAGGGGGTCTCCCTTGGTTACACTATATTGTAACATAAAATAAAATTGTTCATAAATTATTAATATTCATAAAATTATTTACCAATCTACTGTCCTGTGTCTTCATTCAACTGTAGTTTCTTATGTGGTAGAATGTAGACCTACATTTTGTGCATGAGTATATGTCTGTGTATACATCATTTATCTTCTAATTTCTGTGTATTATAAGATGGAATATTGCAAACTACTTGCTAACTGTTGTCCGGTCACCTTGTTGAATTAATTTATTTGCATTTATTTGATAGAACGCCAGATCTGTTGTGCAATATAAGCGCTGTCATGCTGCTGTCAGATGAATGGGGCCCTCAGTAAGGTAATAATTGCAGTTCCATTTCATGTTCAAAGCGCCGATGACTGTTACCTTGGAGATGACCCCTACAAAGCGATCCGCCACTGAACAGCAAAAAAAATAATGCAGGAAAACAGAAGTGCTTCATTAACAGTTTCTAAACAGACCTTAATTGAAATTGAATTAGAGAGACATGCAGTTCAGTGCTTTTGCTCCGTGCCCAGAGATAGCAATAAGGCTCTGAGTTAAAATGTTGAAAAGATCTTTACAGTACTATAATGCAGTACTGTAGCATGCATGGATGACAGACCCACATCATGTCGAAAAAAAATCCCTATCCCCACAATCTGTATTTTGGACCAATTTTTAACTTTGAGACCACTCACTAAAGCCTTCAAGTACAGAATGATCAAAGACAGCTTGACAAATGGCTCATCGAAACACAGAATGTGCAGCTCTCGACTGATGAGGGCCTATTCTAGTCGGACGACATGGATAGTGCGGATTGATCTCTCGCTGAAATGAGATGCTGCTTTTCAGACAGCGCCGATCTGCTTTGACGCCGCTGAAGTGCCGGACGGGCAGTTTTTTCCGGGAGACCCGCGGATTAGCCGTCCCCGAGCGGTTCTGCAGCGTAAGCCGAGTGCTATCGGGGGCCGGCATCTCTGCGCCGCTTCTCTCAAAGGCTTCTCCTTAATCAGCACTATTCCTTGCTTCTGAGCGTCTGCAGCTCTCCCTTCAGCTCCTCCCTTCCCCCAGCGCCACCCTCTCCCGGGTCCCCTCTCCCTTCGGCTGCCGGTAATCTGAACTTGAGCCTCGTGCGGGAAGCAGGTGCCCCTCCGCCGTCCCCGCGCTGCGGACGCCGGCCGGAGTCGCGGGAAGGATTTGCGGGATTTGCGCTAAGTCGCCCCCGAAACTGAAAGCTGCCTATCTGTCCGCCTCCTGTCCCCAACCCCTCCCCGCCCTCCCCGCCCTCCCCATACACCCACAGGAGGTTTGGCTAGACAAGCCGTGCATTAGCATGGGAAAAGAAACTGGGTACCCTGGGGAGATGGAAGGGAGTGGATAATGAGCTCACACACAGAGCAGGGGATCCCATTGTCCATATGGGCGCCCTCTTGAACTGCCTAAATGGGTGTTTTTCTGAAAAGTGTTTACAGTGTCATCGTTACTGTATGTTTTTCTTGGATGGTTGCGCTGTGGTAATCCTCTGATGCTGCAGGCACCCCCCACGCCCACCCTCTCTCCAGGAAACGGGGGGGCGGGGGGGGTTAACAACAACAGACAGTATGATTGGGCCACAGTTGTCTTCCCTTATTGTCCCTTGCAAAGCAAAACAATAATAAACAGAAGCTCCAGTTACCAGAGCAGTGATTGGCAGGTTGAAAAAGCCTTATTTGTTTTTACTTTGAAGCGGTCTGCGTCCAGTTCAACGCTTTGATGGTGAGTCTCATTGCTGCGGCTTCTCTCTTTGATCACTGTACTGTACAAAAACATAGTTACATGGACCAAAATCCCAGTCAGCGTCTGGATTTCCTCTCCTGGACATCCCCTGGACCCCCTCAAGACCTGTGTCCACGCCAGAGCCACTTCTCTCCACTGAGAAACCGTTCAGTTTATGAATGCTTTTTGCCTATTCCCTCTGCACCTTCTTGTACATCAGTTTCATAGGCTCCCATGCAAATAGAACATCTATTTCCACATCACATAATTGTGCGTTGTTCTTTATACTTTGAAACCCACTGAAGAGAGGGAAAGGTATGTATTTTCATTCTGTCAAAGATTATTAGACATAGAATATTGCAGAATAAAGAATATGGCTTCCCAATCTTGGTCCCCTGTGTATGCTAGGTTTTTTTTCCAGCCAACCCTGTAATTTGTTGAGGTAGTTGAGAACATGCATTTATGTGCTTCCATGATTCATCCACCCTTTACTCAGAAAGCAGGTTCAGCTCAAAGCTTTTTTTACAGCCTCTTCCCACACAGAGATGTTACATTTCAGTAACCAGGCTTCCACACTTTCAACATTTAGGTATCCAGTGTGATTTTGCCTGTCAATGAATCAATGAATCAGTCAATCAGATTGATGCGATATAGCCTAATTTACAGACTACAGCTCAATTACCAACATCAGCTGTAAATCAGCTGCATATATCAAATAGGAGGTCTGGATCAAGTTTTCTGCAGAACATGAATAAATATTTGGGTCGTGACTTAACCTTCCAATTAGACATGGAAAAATGAAGATTTTAAAGCGAACTAGTGATAACAATGGAAAGATTTAAAACCCGAGATTCTGCCAGGACAGCGGCTCACTGCGCTAACCATTCAACTAATAATAATAATAATAACAAAAACAAAGACATTGTATTTGTTCAGACCCATAAAGAGATAGATCTCCTTTCAAGAAACCCCAGGTCGCAAAATGTGTGTCAGGTGTCGTTCAGAAGACAAAAAATCAAGGAAGACAGAAAACAATGGAATACAGGGTAATAGGCAAACAACGTATTTGTAAAAATGTAAAAATAAAAATTATTAGTGATTTTAACTGGGCTGTTTCAGAAGACTGCTGGAATACAGCAAACAACGGTAAAAATGTAAAAATAAAAATTATTAGTGATTTTAACTGGGCTGTTTCGATGCTGCGCAAGGTGCGGAAGCCCAATTGAAAGGTTTCTAGGAGGTTGTTAGAGTCCAGGTGGGATTGGAGCTGTGTGTCAGCTACACGCTAAGGGTTTTGCAGAGGAAAGGGAGGTTTGAGATGGTCAAGTTGTTCATGTCACTGGGATTAGCACTGGATTTTTTAAGGACTTGCCCTTCATTGCAGATCAGGCAGTAATATTTTTGTGCTTTTGTACAATGTAGAATATTTAGGTAAAAACACTGCCTGCAAACTGATATGCAAATATGATACAAGGAAACATAGTTTAGCAGTAATGTAATTTGAAATTCAGAAATTCAGCCCAGTTGAACAAATTTTATGTTTTCTCTGAATATAAAAAGGACCTTGCTCTGATGTATGTCACAATACACTAGTTAATCTGACTACACACCTATGGCTATGAATCTTTCTATTTGGTGCAGTTATTTCAATTGAGTTTATGTAAAATTGCTATTTTTGTGAGACTCAGGGCCAGATTTACTAAAGGATTGCGACTGGTTTTCCAACGCAAAAGCAGTCGCTACAAGGTCGCAATATCTATGTCGGATTTACAAAATGGTTGCAAAGAGTCAAATCGCTATTCGGATGTCATTTGCGGGGTTTAAATCACTTTGCGACATTCCTTTAGATTAATAGTTAAATCTGTTCATGCATATGTGTATCTGTGGTGAAGATTTGGGAAATTAGGTTGATTAATTATTCTGTCTGATTTACTAAAGCATGCCTTAATTGCGACTTTCCTCTTTGCGTGAGAATCTCAGAACCCTTGAAACGAGGCGGTATTTTATGAGTGCTGATATCTCTTAGGTATTTCACAGTTCCCATGTTGTATTGCACTTTCCAAAGTGCTAGTCGCTGTCCCAGCGATAATCAAAAATGTTGTTGCAAAGAACCCTGGTTCATGTCAAGACAGCATTATTTTCAGGAATACCTGTATCTACAGACAGCTAAGTCCAAATTGTAAATATATATTCTATATAGCATACCTGGGCTTATTATTTACTATAACTTTAAATAAAAATGATATGAAAAGATTTCTATTCACCGATTTGTCATCAGCTAGCAGTCAGTATAAAAACGCACTATCTATCTTATAGTGCATATGCGGTCAGGAGGGTATAGAATGAATCGTGAATACAGTTTTACCTTCAGACATTCCGTGGCCTTCTCCCATCATAAGTTTAGTCGTTTGTATTCTTTATTCTTATTCTAATATTCTAATATTCTTTCCTCGGTTGGACCGCCGCTGGTGTCTTTTTCCTGCATTATGTTGTAGGAAAGTTTTTCATTTGGACGCCACCTAACGCCATGTCATATTTTCTTTACATCATCTACTGTTCATTTTGTTATGGCGAATAAATTCTTTTATTTTGTGATGTTGTTTTCCTATGCTGTAATATGGCGCTGTGATGCTGTACCTTGTTGACCAATACCTCTATTTCCTGATCTGTAAAATGTTGACTTTTTCTTGCCTTGTTGTTTCTGACCCTTTTTATGGGTGTATCGCAAATTGCAAATGAGGGTGTTTCATTTCTTTGATTGTGTAATTAGTACCAGTCTTGGTAAATTGGTTGTTAATGTGTTGCTGTTTGTGACCGAAAAATTGCCACAACAAAATTGCAGCTATCTTTGCGCTGTGACTATCTTAGTAAATCTGGCCCTCAAACTTTAAATTGAGGTAGGCCCAAATCTGTTATTGCCTGGATCATGTGTATGCCCTTTCCTACTGAATATATAACAGGTATGAGAACATAATGAATATGCAGTGGTTAAGATGAATTTAAAACTAAATAGACAATAAACAGCTGTAACATTACAGGATAATTATGCATTCCCCATGTACTGTAACAGTTTGTAAGGCAACTGTGATATAAAAACAAGAGCAATAGTTGAAACATACATTCTATATGTATTGCTCAATTTCAGATATATTATGACTGCATTGTGATCAAAAAATGTAATTGGAACATTTTATTGTAGTGATGTTTAAAGTTTGTGGAATTCTGTATAAAGAAAATGTATTAAAAAGGCAAGAATTATAACCCACTACCACAACTGTATATCACTTTGTTTATGAGTGTAATTAGTTTCCAAGGCTACATATTTTCAACTAGAGAGAGAGAAATCAAATTTTCTCTCCCTCACATATGACAATTTTGATTAATGTTTTTAATATAAAAATCCATGTCACCGATGTCAATTGAATTATGTTCTGATACTTTTTGCGCAACCAATATGATGTATAGCTATAGAAGTATTAAACATGCTTAAAAATAATTAAGTATTTTTATGAAGAAAAAAATGAACACATGTACAATGCAGGTTAGTTTGAAATGAAAGATGTGCCTGATCACCAGACAAATGCACTTAAAACGTATTACTGCAGTATAGGATTAAATTAGCAGTATAGTATTTATATATATATATATATATGTATATATAGGAAAGTATATCCTTACTTGTACTGTTTTTTAATTGCTGCTCTCTGCTTTTCCTTCAATCCACACCACAGAGACAATAACAAAACAGAAAAAAACAATGAATTCAAGCGGAAGAGATCATACAGTAAGCCAGGCTAGCTGATGCAGTGTTTGGAGAGAGTGTATCAAATGACTATTTGGGCAAGGGATACCTTTCCTCTTTGCGATATGATTCATGGATTTGAAGTCGATGGAATGTAAGTTTTGCGGAGAGAAATCCTAAACATGTGTTTATCATTATTTGTTCTGGGAGGCGTGTCAGGCGCCAGGCAGATGAATGGGAGTACCAGATTCGATTGAAATCGTTTCCACCCTGGTGCATCTTAAAATGTTCATTCATTTTTTATTTAGGTCCGCTTTGTTTCAGCCTGGGGAAGTTTATTCGAACTTGAATTCATTTTTTTTAAAATTAAAGCTTGTTCGGTCCGTCCACTTGCTGCTATGTGCAAACCAGAATTTGATTAGCCGCAACTCTTCAGTTGCGCTTGATTTGCGCTTGCTGTTTATCCTAAGTTTAAGTTTTTTGAAAAGTGTAAAGGTAAAATACAGAGAATATAGACATCCTACATGCTGCGCTCTCCCTCTTGTGTGTTACTGGTGCTTTCACCCATTAACTGTAGTAGAGTACTGAATGAGTACTGTGTGTATTTGTGGAAGAAAACAATCACAAGTTAAATTATTATGGAGTGGAGGAAATGGCTGAAGCCACTGTTTGGTTCCCTTTTTGACTCCACAGGTGTCTTGGTTTAACTTTAAAAACGAGGCTGTCAATTCTGCCTCGCTCCTTGTATTGACCGCTGTTCCTGTCTGACATAAACATCTTTTCAAAATACAGCATACTCTGATAGCAGTTCAAGATCCCAAATAGATTTGCCTAATTTTAGACGCTTCTATAACATTTTCAATTCAAAGGCCCCCTATGAGGTGGAAGGTCTATTTTTTCAAGGTTCACCATCAAGAATCAGTAACAGACATATACATTCTCTATAGCACATGCCGTTTATTTCAAGTAGGTTATCATTGAAAGCATGCTGTGACTATGCAGGAAGTTGTAGAATAAAGGAAACTGATAAGATACACTTAACTATGTCAAGTGCCAGGAAGTTGATTCATTTTATTTTCCACAAGACCAAAAATGCTGGTTTATGGAATCTCATTCATTTTAATGACTGAATGAATGGAAGTTCTGGAATGTTTGTAAGGCATAGTTATCATGACAACAATGCAACAATATGCAGCTCGTTCTTTCTGGGGAGGATTGTTGACATCGTCCTATGATGCAATAATAAGCAACTGGGAGTGACTGGCACGGAATAGTTCCATGGTGTGCCAAGTAACACAAAACAAACTTTTTTGATTTAACAGAGATGCTATACACCATATAATACACATTTTCAGATTTAATTGACAAAAATCTTTAATATAAGTACTTTTTAAATATATCATTTAAATGTTCAATCTGAATTTCCAAAATAAATATTTAGTCAAAAATAAATATTTAATAATAAATAATTAACTTAAATATGTGTTTCAAAAATATATATTTAGTAAAAGATAAATATTTAGCTTATCTTATCTTAAATCCAAATTTCCAATATTTAATGTGTCATATCTGGATCTAAACATATTTAAAAATACCTAGCAATAAATAAATATTTATTTATATCTTAAATCTTGGTTTTGGAGAACCAATTTTACAACAATTTAATATTTAAATGATATGCCAAATCTTGGTTTTAAAATAATTATCAAAAAATAAATATATATTATATCTTAAATTCGGGTTATATCTAAATCTTTAGTTTATATCTCTTGAAAGATATGCCAATAATCCCACCCATGGCAGACAGCCAGCCAACCAGATATCAAGCTGGCTGTTGGAGAAATGGCTGGGCCAAGTGAAGGGGGTACTTGAGGGTATTGCACTGCAGCTGTGAAGCATGACATTACAAGATTGAGGCTGACAAAATTAATTCCTGTTTGGCACAGACTATGTAGATAGGGAGAGGCCATCCGTTATAATGGTGTCACATCCGATGTGATTAAGCATGTGGCTCCGTAAGGACAGCTCACTAGCTAGCTACGTTAACCCGGAGTGCTCTGTGTTTGAACCAATATTCTAGCTAGCTAGTATATTTAGCACATATATCAAGCTGTAGCAAGATGACGAGCCTTCCCCTTCCCTATAACATTGCTCAAATCTTTTTCTTAAACTTACGACAATGCCATGGGACATGTCTTTAAACCAATAAATTAGGTTGAGCCCCAATTCGTGGAAGAAATGTTGCTCTGACCGAAATTGCAAGGAAATAAGCTAACCTTTTAGCTTAGACATCTGCCTCCTTGTCAGCCACAGTACACCCATATGACAAGCTTGCATCACATTACCATGGCAACTAACAATAAAGCGCTTCTTTTTTTCTTTTTTACTATGCCAAAGAAAGTGAAGGCATGCAACGACTGGGGTTGCCTGGCCCAGACGTAAAACAGACTCACTTTACCTGGTACCAATCACGGACAAGCATGCAAATTTGTCTTAATATCCATAATTTAATTGGCCTAAATGATGTACAACAGGAGGCTAAATGTTTCCCAGATGTGGGTTGAGGAGTGTTTCAGGGTCTTTCAGTCTTCTTAATTATATAAATATAGCTTCTTAATAATGGAGGCTTCTTTAATTTAACAAACAGGCATAAATTGTAATAAACGGCTGTCAAGACCTAAAACTGCAATTAAGAAGGTAACACAGGAATTATTGTGCCATTTCATGGAATCTGTATATGGATTGTGGCTGTGGAGGACAGAACAAGGCCGGCCTTCTTTTTGGAAAACGAAAAAACTGTGTGCAAACAGGACACTCCACTTTAAATGACCTGCACACTGCCCTCAAATAACATAAGACAACACAACAATATCGAAGTGCTAAATTACTTCTGGTGCCCGTGACTTTTATGTAAGAATATTGACAGTCAGTCAGCCAGATAGAAGTAGACTGCTTGATTAGCCAGATGCAAGCTAGCAAGCTAACCTGGCAGTAGCTATCATTAGCTGGCATGATTATTGAAACAAATACGGTAGGATTGATTTAAAATCAGCAAAGTTGTTGTTCATGTCTAGCATCAGCAGTCTGACAGGTTTCATTAATACAGTATTGAGTGTCAGACGTTTGCTCTTTGCAAATGTTTGCTCTTTGTAGTGCTTTTGTGATGTCACAACATCACAATTTGTCTCGGGCCAGTGGGGCGGCACAGGTGCAGTGGGCCTTTCACCTCACAGCAAGAAGGTCTGCATGTTCTCCCGTGGGCCTTTCTGTGTGGTTGCATGTTCTCCCGTCCGGGTTTCTCCGGTTTCTTCCCACAGTCCAAAGACATGCACGTTAGGCTAATTGGAGAGTCTAAATTGCCCGTAGGTATGAGTGTGTGAGTGAATGGTGTGTGTGCCCTGAGATGGATTGGTGATCTGTCCAGGGTGTATTCCTGCCTCTCGCCTGGAACGCATGCTGGGATAGGCTCCAGCCCCCCCCCTGCGACCCTGACCAGGAATAAGCGGCTTAGATAATGGATGGATGGATGGACGTGGCCAGTGCTCAGGAACATGGGCCATGCATTGCTCTTTCTCATCCCTAAATCCAAGTCTCAAAGTCCAAGTTAGAATGAAGACAAACCAAGGCTGGTTCTCCATGAAACAGTTTGTTTGTTTAGACATATTAAGCATTCATTAAAAAAAATATATATATATGTCTGTATTACTGATAAATAATAAAAACAAAAGTCAAAATGGCTTGATGTGTGCTTGGTGCATCCAACCAGCTACTGTCACTGAGACTCATTTTAAAGTGCTAATTGCCCTTTTACAGAAAACCTATGCTCGTTTTGAAGATTCCATTGGATATGCATGTTAAATGATGGCTTCAAACTCACCACTGGATAAATGATCATAAACAGTCCTGATGTCCTTTAAGTTTGTTATTGTCACTCAGACTGCATGAGTGAAAGTCCTGTTGTTTTTAACACCTGCGTTCCAATCACAGCCATGCAGCAGAAGCAAGACAGAAGTGTTGAAGACAAACAAAAACAATCTATGGGACTCTCTGTCTGTCACTCCCAGTCATTGTGGCGGGGTGCTGGTTTCTTGCAGTAACCATTCACGCCACCGTTCATTCAAATCATGTGTGCTTGAGTCTTTGCCTTCCTGCCAAACGACCCTGTATTAAGTTCGCATTAGGGTCGAATAATGGGAAAATACACCATAAAACAGTCCTGTCCTGTGGATTTTCTTCGCATGTCTGTTACGTATCTGTCGACCAAAGGGATCGTTTTAACACATGGTGGTGAAACCGCAAGACCGAGGTTCAGACCATCTTGCTAAGGATTGTTCTTTGCCGGACGATCGCCTCCGCTTGAAAGTAGCGTTCGGCGAGTGTGGTGCCCGATCGCTTTGAATAAAACACATCAGGGTAGCATGCCATTGCGTCCTGGCATGTATGTCCCATTGCACATTGTCCCACTTTGCTGCCCGTGATGTGGCACTTGGAAACCTGCCTGGTCACTGGAAGAGGAGAAACTGAAG
Organism: Aldrovandia affinis; assembly: GCA_029706075.1. Lineage (NCBI taxonomy): Eukaryota > Metazoa > Chordata > Actinopteri > Notacanthiformes > Halosauridae > Aldrovandia > Aldrovandia affinis. The sequence goes on along the minus strand of JAINUG010000352.1, from coordinate 86,365 downwards.
CTTCCTAAGCTGCGTTTCATTAATGTGTTTTTGGGCTTTGATAGAGAATTCCCACACTGCACGCTTTTGTTTCCAAGCAAAATATCTGGCGTGTAGCGATACAACCGGGGCCATCTGTTTTTCACATCTCAGTAATCACGTTTTTTTTTGTTTTTTTTGCACCAAGGTGACCGCAAGCATTGTGCTCCGGAACATAATGAGTAATTATCAAGCGATCATTCTGTCCTGTGATTCCAACAGAAGAATTAGTCACCCAGGTAACTTCAAAGAGTGTGGTTGGAATAGCACGCTGCTCTGTGGATGGCTATCTACATTTATTTCAGATGTATTGCCTTGTGCATGGATTATTACCACATGGTCTCTGCTTGTTTTCAAATCACATGACATATTCCAGGGAGTTTTCTGTGATTCAAGGAATCGTTGTTGAGTCAATAGAAACGGTTTCTAGGTACACTATATTTATTAGCTAGTACTTAGTCACAAATAAATAAAGAGGAACCTTATATTGTAGTGTTAATTTAATAATATTTTATATTTGCACACACACCAAAAAAAGGTTTTCAATTTAGTTTGCAGGTTAGTTATTATCGTTATTTGGGTGGTTAGGGAATAAATGGCATATATTAGTGCTATTACAGATTTACAGAGTTATTAATGCCACTCAAACCATCATGCAAATACAGGGTCCTTCTTACTGTAAACTGTCAAGACTGTTTCTATGGAGGTTAAGATTAAGGGCATGCGTTTTTCATCACCTCAGTCAGGAACCTGCAGTTCCGTCCTCCAACACCAAGAGGTCGATGGAGGACTTTCTGAAGCTACTTGTTAAACAATCAAAGCATTACAATCTCAAATAATCATTCAATTACCACAAATGAGGTGCATATTGCAGTGTAGTAGATTAGTCAGTGATTGGTGCTGCACACACCCACACATAATCATACTGATTGATTTGTAAGTAGGCTACTGCTTTCAATTGTGAAAATATGTCAACAGACATGTATTTCTGTAAGACATATTATGCCTGTCCTGGAGCAAAGAAATGAAATGCGTGGGCGGATATTTTTAAATCGCACAAACTTATGAAAACAATTGAAAGCAATTTTTTTTTTTACAGCCTAAATGCAAAATAAAAATATAAAGAAAAAACTGTTATTGACAGGATGCCTTGATTTTTAAAATCCAGTTAAGGGAGCACAATATTTTATACTTTTTTCATTTTATACTATTTAATCATTGTCAGACAATTGTCAGACAATAACGCATGCCATTAGATATGACGTCACACAGAGGTATTGCAGCCAGTGTGTGGGAAAGACAGGAAGTATGCTTCTCAACAGGGATGTGGCATGCAACAGGCTGGAGATACTGATTAAATTTGTATATCACAGCAAGATAATGTTTGTATTTCTGCTGATTATTTTTATTAGCTACAGCCTCTTTATGTGTTTCTCTAAATTCTTAAAAAAATTATAGGACTAGACTATAAAAAATGAGAATCACATATTTAAGGGAGCTGGCCAAATGGTTGTTATATACTGTATATAGTGGTAATAATTCCCAATTGAATCCATTTTTATTCCAGTAAGTGCAGTAAGTGAAGTAAGAAAATACATGTGAAAAATGCCAAAGGGGTAAATACCTTTTATGCCCAGTGAATATATATATATATATATATATACATATCTGTCTAGATTTATATATATATACTTTCAGAAGAAAAGGCCTGTCACTGATTCATACATACTGCACCTTTTATTAGAGGTAAAATGATGTGTCCTTAGGCTTTGTACTCAAAAGAGAATGAAATTAAATAAATGATGAAAACTTAAAATATTACATATTTAATGTAACTGCTGATTCAGTTTACTTGCAGATGGCGTGCACTTGAAATGCAAATGTATATAAAAAAAAAGATTCTATTTGATGTGGGTATTGGGCGGTGCAAAAATCTACTTTTTGATCATATTTTTAAAGTGTGCGCCTCCTTTGAGAGAACAGGGCACAGAATCGTATCACTATTAGCTTTTTTCTCTGCGGAAATACATAACAGTTTTGTTTTCTGAATCACTAGATGGTACCCAAATTGAACCCTCTTTTATGGCAGTGTTAGGGGAGTCTGCCCCAGAGTTTGCAGTGCTTCACTGAAATTTAGGCCAGCGCGTCCCCTGCAGTCCATTGTGGCTGCAGTGCTGGAAGTAATGGGAGGCCGGGCATTGCGTAATGTTGTCACTTTGCATCTCTGCTAACCCACCGAAACCCCTGGCGCCCTGACCGCCAGGCCTAGGGAGCGACTGAGCCGGCGGTCACAGACGGGCGTCATGCGGAAAGCCTCGACGCTGCAGCCTGCCGCTGAGTCACCCAACGAGGGAGGCCGCCTCCAGTCGACCCGCGTCGCGCCACACACAGTTCACCAGGTCATCGATCGGCATCGATCGCCGCCGATTCAGAGGGCGCCCCCGTGTAGATTTTCACACGGGGAGGCGTGGGACTTGGAGCGATCCTTTCGGAATTCTCCTTGTGAATTCTCCCCTTGTATTCGGCGCGGTGTGAAATCGTCATCTGGGAAACGGAAGACTCGCATGGTTGTCTGATTTACGCCCGTTATTTTCCTCGCTCCATAAATTTGAGTGCTACGCTTGTCGGCGCTGAAACATTGCAACCTTTAACATTATGTTTCACTTAAAGCATGCTGGCCCATCGCTCCGTTTGGTTTTAGTCTGATTCCCTCTCCAAATGTGAAGGTGTTTGTCATTTGTCTGGCTTTATTTTTAGGAAAGTGATGACTATGCAGCTGTGCTTACATTCGCAATCTTTTAAGAGAGCATGGAACTAAGAGCCGAGGCAGGGTTAACTTGTCTCACACACTGGGATGAAGAGAAATCAAAGACGTGATAATTGCAGTTGTTGTCAGGCGTGTAGATGGCCTTTTCCTGTCCAGACCAGACTTACAACTAGACCCAAGCATTAATGTCTTCACAAAGTCTGTTTGTCTCTGAACAAAAACCCCTGCACTGCAAATGGGTGATGAGCTTACTTCTGGTGAGTACTGAATAATATATGAAATTGTTACATTTTATAACAAAAAAAAAGATCAAATCTTGCTGTGTGTGGGGTTGCAACACAATGTTTCACAGTGGTGTAAGGCAGAGTCTCCCCACCCCATGTCCATCCCAAAGGTTTATATTACACACCACAAAGATGACCCTAAAGTATACACGATCGTTTCTTTCCACAATGCTAGGCAGTAAGTAAAGGAAATGTACAAAAATAATGTCATTTGTAATTTACAATCACAGCTTTCTCATAACAGCTCGGCCTCTTACCATTGTGTTGAATGTCAGGAAGTTACTTTTCCACCCGGAAATAATCTTAAACAGTTTGTGTCGTGTTACTGATTCGGGCCTTTTCCTCATTGGGGATGTGGGCGGAGCTGTCGCACCAGTGCTTCTCCGGACACCAGGTGCCACAGCCCTCAACCCATGAATGGAGTTTACGTCATTTGTAAACAGTGATGCAAAGGGTGCCATTGTCACTTTAAGAGCACTGCGAGTACACAAAGGAAATGAGAGAAGGGGCAAAGAGTGCACGCGAAAGGGGTGGGTCAATCTCACATCTAAACAGTTTCCAAAAATGTCACAGTCGCAGCGCAAATCTGAAATATGACTACCACAAAGCCATAGAGCGGGAATAATCACCAAAAGAATTCAGATAAACACCTCGTCCGTCCAGATCATTGTTTTGTGAGACTGGCACACCCACCGAGATGTGTCTATTTTTCTCAAACTATTCATGCGAATGAAATTGTATAACTCTCTGTGGTCTATCGTAGATATGTGTAATCTATTTGTAACTGTGCATGTTTAGTGAGTGGTCTTGCTGATATGTTTTGTTGATGTGTATGTTTTCTGCAACCCTTTTGTGTAGATCTGTTGAGAGTTTAAAAGTTTGATGCACCTACTGTATTTTATGGGATGTCATCTATCATATTCTGTAGGGTCAGGGATATTGTGTACTACAATGAAGGGTTCATTTGCCTTGACATCCTTTAGATTCTACTAGGGCTTTCTACTATGCATTTGTTGTTGTTTTTTTATTTTGCCTGTTCATCAATTGTTCCCCGGATGTTTTATAACTGTGGTTCGGTCTAAAGTTTGGTCATTTCTTCAATTGGCTTATACAGGCGGTAGACAAAATAATGTAAGCATCAAACAATATATGAATATTGTGGCAGTCCAAGGGGCTGCACAAGGAAATGGCTGCCTGGCCTCCAACACATGGAAGCCCGAAAACACTACATTTCCCAGCAGGCCACAGTAACACCTGAACGGAGTAAAGGCAATGGGACTAACGAACAGCTGAAGGCCATGTGGAGGCCTATTTAAAGGGCTGATTGCAGAACTGACTTGGATTTTGAATAGGATTACAGGCATTGACAACAAGATAAGGATTACGAGCTTTGTGTGTTTGTATTCCCCTGAAGACCCCACCCTTTGTTTTGTGTTGTCAAGAGTTAGTTTAATAAATTATTGTTTTGTTTTTGAATACTGCCTCCTCTGTGTTCTTGAAGTTGCCTACGCCCTCTGCAAGGTCTGTGCGTGTCGCCCAACCCTTGGGGACACCACAATATTTATTAACTAGCAAGGAGTTGAGCCACCCTTTGCCTTCAGGACCATTTATACAAGTTATGAACTGTTTCTAGTGGGATGTTTTCCAAGAAGGAAAGTCTCTCAGTTCTTCGAGAGATGAAGGCAGTGGAAATCGACACTCTACGTTCCATTACTTGGCATAAAGGTTGAATGGTGTTTAGATCTGGTAACTGGGGGCGCCATGGAAGGTGTTTGACTTCATCCTGGTGTTCATAAACCACTCTTGAATCCATTTAGCAGTGTGTATGGGGACATTATTATCATACCTGCAGGTAGTGGGGGTGCTGCCGGTGCTGATTGGTGCACCTGATCACCTAAAATGGCTTTGGATTTATTTGCAATAATTCTACCATGCAGAGTAATAATCGGATCCAATGACTCCCATGAGATAGCTGCCCATACCATAACAGATCAGATCAGCCACTATATTTAACAGTTGGGAACAGGCAATTTGGGTTGAAGGCTTCCTTTGGCTTCTTCCAAACATAAACCCATCCAGATGTAGGAAAAATAGTAAAAGACGACTCATCAGACCACATTACTTTCTTCCACAGGTCAGAAGTCCAGGTTTTATGCTCATTACACTAGGCTATGCATTGTTGCACATTGGCCTTGGATCCAAGCAGTTTCTGAATGTCAGTCCTACCATAAATATCAGTTTTGTGAACCTCACGATGTACAGTTTTTGTTGAGACTGGGTCACAGAGGCATAGATTCAGTTCTGGGGTTTTTTTTTTTGAGCCCGTTGTTTTGTGATTTTTAGTTACAATACTGCTAAGTGTCCGTCTATCCCTGTTGGTGAGCTTCGACTTGCAACCACCGTTCCTCTTTCCTGATACAGTTTTTCCTTGTTTTGCTTATGCTGTCATGATTTTCAACACTGTTGACACATTCAATGATTTTGCCGTTTCTGTGACTGCAATTCGAGCACCAACTATTTGACCTTTTTCAAAATGTGTTAGGTCTCTCGTGTTGCTTTGAAACTCACATTTTAAAATGTATTTTATAGCAGAAACATATTGGTAACTAGTATTGACATTAATATGAAACAGGTGTAATTGTGATTTAGTTACTTTAAAAAAGTTTTTGGGTGTTTCCATATTTTGTCTACCCCTTGTATATATGATGTTCCAACAAACTGTGACTGCAGTTCCCACCACCCAGTCAATTCAATCAGATATCAAATAGCTAAAGGCAGATTATTTGTGTCACTCACCAGCCTGGATCCCTGGTCAAACAGTGCTATCCCTGCACCCTCCCACCCCAAGCCCTCTGACATCTATACATTCACCAGGGATATTCTCCACTGCTGCTGTGTTCTGCAGAAATACATGCAGAACATTTGGAGACAGAAACCATATGTGTTGTCGATCAAAATCAGTTTGACATTTGCATGGGTGGTGAAGGTAAACATCTATGTACAATAAAGCTGGCAATGGACAGGGAGCCGTTTCTTCATCGTATTTCTTAATCAAACTGTAAATCGATGACTCACCAGTGGTATCACTCGTTCACAAGTCTTAAATTACTCCAGAGAGCAACAATGCGTTCTGCACACGGCACACTGTCGTGTCCTAAAGCATAAAATGATGTGTTTTTCCACCGGTGCTGAACACCCACCCACCAACTCCCTGCAGCATCTCCAGCATCTCTCATTAAATGAGTTCAGAGAGCTGTGTGTGAATTTTTGTTAGGCGCATTACGGTGTGTATGCTTTTCACGTTGTCCTGCTTCATGGTGCCTACCAATGAAATGATTGGATTTGTAAATAATGTCCCACAAGGGTTTTTGGACAATCGCTCACTCGGCCCATCAATCAGCATAAAAGACCACCACATTTCCTGTGTTAGCTGTTTTGCGATATCACTCCTCCTCCCCTGCTTCAGAGACCCAGTAGATGATGTTCGATAGATACAGAAGAAAGAAAGAAATTTGCCCTTGCACACCAGTGTTATTCATTTCATCGGTAACACTTTACTTTAACTACATTCCTACATAACTATGACATAACACCTGTCATAACCAGTCATGACAGCATACTGTATGACAAATGTCATAACACTGCTGTAAATGTATGCAGATTTCAGATAGCAGATTCAAAATTATTGCCGCATATCTTATAACAGTGCTACATGGACTCGTACTGAATATGAGGAAAAACTGCATTTCAAACCCATAGGCCCACACTGGTTTGTTTTGTACACACAGACTTGAATATAGTCACCCGTTGTAATAGCGTAGGTGAATATTTTCACTTATAGACTGGCTTTTGTTCAAAGGAATATGAATATTTGGTTCTTTTACATTGTAAATGTGTCTTACCACTATATATGTGCACATGCCTTTTTTGTGAACAGTGAACATCAGTGTGCTTACTGGTTACATTTATTGTATATAACAGACAGCATTGAGTTCAAAGTTCATTTTGCATTTACATTCATTCTTTAACATGTTTTATTGGATTTTTCCCATGTTTATATAGACTTCTTGTTATTGGATATATAGTTGTTGTCATGCATATTTTGGCCTTGCAAATGTACCTCTTCTGATATATATATTTTGAAGTAAACATATTTATCTGTCTTGGAGCTGTGATTGTGACTAGTAAGAGGTTAGTTTAGAGGGAGGTAAGCCCGAAACGCAAACAAACTGATGACGGTACGGATTGTTTATGAGATTCTTAAGAGAGAAACAGAAAAACAATATCCTAAAGTCATCATTTTAAAGCGGTCAGCAGTGCGTTCCAGTGTGTTTACATTTTGGAAAGGCAGAAATGGCTGGAGTGAAACCACACTCGAGGAATGTGTGTGTTGATTGCTATCTCACATGTCATATATACATTCTGGGGGAGGAATGTCGCTGGTTTTTCCAACTAAACGGTAACAGCTGCTTCTGAGCGATGTGTTTGATGAAGGTCGAGAGCAATCTGCCTTTATTTATTTTGGCCGCGGACTTGGAAGGGAGGGCTTCAAAAGGACACGATCTGCCATCAGACGCCAGGCCCGGCAGATACATTCCTGGGTTTCCTGCAGAGAAACATGCCATGTATTCCTACTGCCATTATGTTCGATGGGAAAACCCCTGTTTGCGTTGGGGGGGACTGGGCTGCCATGGCTGTAATTTTACTGTTCAGCACTTTCTACGTAGAGCGCACACACAAGATTTAAACAAAAATCGGCCCACTTTCCACTGGCTTTGGAGGGCATGGTGCATCGGTTCATTTTCCACAAAGTACATTCAAGGAGTCGTTTGCCATTTTCCGTACAGGGGATATTTTGTCATGTGCATAAGTTTGTTGTCTTGATTTTTCAGAGGTTCTGCTACCTTGAATCAGATTGAAGTTTAAGCAAATTAACAGAACAATTCCATTTTTTTTCTTTGTTTATAATTGTAGCTTTTCATATTGTTTAAATGAATGTCCATCAGTGTTGAAACCTGACTCAATCTTAATTACTTCAGTAAACCTCAAGCCAACACACCAGTTGCTTAGGGTTTAGAGATTTTTTTCTTAGATGCCTGGAATGCATTCAAGAATCAAAGTTGCCATGCCTGTATATGGTACAGAGATTGCCTGGTAGCCTTTAATGGGCCCCCTGGCCCCCCATAGATCAGGGTAATGAAGTCTGAAATTGGTTTGCATTGGAAATCCTGCTGCCAATCCCTTTGTTAGACAACCCTGTATTACCACTTAAATGCTGCTGGAATTTCAATATAATGGGAGCTGTAACTATATTGACAAAGTCAATGCTAATAACTTCAGGAGTGAGGGTGAGGAGGAATTTTGAATATATACACACTACAAACACAATTTAATCTTTTACATAATATCATAATCTGTTTTATATTATATAACTAAATAATATAAATGATTAAGAAAAGGGTTTTATATAGAATCAGTGTTCAGTTGTGGGTGTTTCCCATAGCTCATATGCTGCATCATTTTCATCGTAAATGTATTTCTTCATATGTGTGTGTATTCTGCAGCTACAAAGATATAATTCATAAAATTACATAAGGTGAAATTGGAGAAAGGCTGTTGTCTTGTAATGCAAGACTATTGAAACTCATTGGAGCCACATATACTGAAAAATGTATGCATTCATTACTGTAAGTCACTTTGGATAAAAGTGTCTGCTAAATGGCATATATGCATGGAAGGATCAGAGAGACCTTGTGTATATGTCACAGGAAGGATGTATTTGATGACACTAAGTATGTTGCTGAGAGTAAATGACCTGAAGGGAAAATTAAACAAATAGAGACCACCAGAAGGAAACCATTCAAGAGCGCTTCCACAAGTGCATTAGTCAGTTGTCATCAAGGGAGTAACCACATATTACATATTGGGGTGGAGGATAATGAAAGGGATGGATATAACTGTTTTGTATATTGGGGGGGGTCCCCAATATGTCCCCCAGCCCCCCACACACACACTCGTTACGCCTATGTGTCATACTATGATATCGTAAAATATTGCAAAACTATGATCTCAACCCTCTTCAAGAAATGCTTACAGTGCATTCACACATGACAAAAATAAATCTATTATTATTATTATTATTATTATTATTATTATTATTATTATTATTATTATCCTGTGATATGTGTTGAGCCTGTCATGGTATGTGAGTCGACTACACACTCATTCTGCACACAGTAATGACTAGCTGCTTTGCATTTTTTCTGTGTTAGTGGAGCCAGTGGTGGTGCAGAGTATGTATGGAATGTGATATTTATCGTCCCCTGGATGAGTGGTTTCTTGTCTGGAAATTTAGTTCCGTTAGTATGTTTCATTTATACACAACCCTCTTACATGCATTATTTTGTTCTGCATTGAAAACTGTGCCTTTTGAAACCAAACACAGCACACCAGTGAGGAATGTAATAAGGGGCCCAGTCCTGAATAAATCTAGTCAAATATAAACACTGATACATCTGTTTCTCAGATAAAATAACTCTTGCGAATAGGAAAATGCTAACTAAATTCAACCAGTATGATAATTAATGGACTTGATTTTTGCATAAATACATTTAATTAAGTCCCCAATTAGGAATGTTGAAATTCACTACTTATGCTAAACACCAGTGGGTAAGTTTTCTGAGCTAAACAAAACGTCTGTTTTCAAGAACAAGTTCTACATAATATATTTTATGGTTATTTGACCACAACCGAAGTTACTGTCATATCCTTTTCATACAATGTGATTAGTGTTAATTCATATCTAAAAAGCATACCGCTAATCACATGTAAATTCTCCATATTGAAATCTAATTTTGTATATATGAATTATTAAGAGTATTTGTGTGCTGTTAAATGTAAATGGTTACTCACAACAAGTCTAGTACACTTTATAAAAAAAACATGAATTGTTGGTAGGCAAAACCTTATTAAAGACGTCTCCCATTCGAAACCACAAAATTCTACTATCATTATCTCAGCTGTTTCATCGTCTATTTGGCTGAACTTTGGCACATCTACTTGGGTAGTCCTCGACTCTCGAACCAATCCGTTTAGCCATTTTCTTGAGCCAAACCCCCGGTAGAATTAGCAAAACTTTTAAGACAATTACCTAAATATCAACAACACTGACAACAAGAATATACTGCATACAAATGTTGGTACTGATGTCCTACATCAACCTTAGGGTGACTCAAGTTTGTAGGTGTTTCTTTTTTATTCAAATCATAATTTACCGTATACCCATTGACTTGAAGTTACTACTATTGTGAAGGGGACAAAATGTCATCATTGAATGAAAAAAAGTGACAACGGTGCTAGCTGACCCAGTTTTGCTGGCAAAGAATGGTAGCCCAAACTGCTCAACTGAAACTTATTGGTAGCCCCAGGCCACTGTTAATGTCAAGGCCTAATTACAGGTTGTTAGTATGTGGAAATGTTGAATAATGCATTTTTAATATAATATCACCTTCCAGTGTGAAAACTGGAAGGTGATACAGTTTCCTGCACAGTGCTTTGTCACCTGCTACAGTACTGTAGCTATGTTGGTCTACTGTACTACTGTACGAACAACATGTAGGCTACTCACCACTGGGCACAGACAGGTTGCTTAGGATTTAAACCTTCTGTCAAACAGCCTAATTAATACTCTTCGGAAGGATAATGAACCTAACAGTGGACTGCGGAAGAATATAAGTTATTTTAAATAGGCCATGCATTCCTGCTTTAATCTAAATCGTGATCGCCACTGGAGCGGTTTCTTGATTTCCAACCTGTTTTCTCCAATAGTATAATTCATACTCTTCAGAGGGGTAATAGTGGATTGCTATTAGAAGAATATATAAGTATGTATTGAATTCTGCCAATGATTGGATTACATACATATTAGATATATTGGCTATATCATGATTATTTCACATAGAGGTGACCAGTCTATTGATCTGTATAACATTGAGTAATCAAATATTGTAATCACCAATAGACTGGTTGCTTGGTTTTAATATAATATACACCATTTAGCAGACGCTTTTATCCAAAGCGACTTACAGTAGTGAATGCATACATTTTCAGTATAGTTTTCCAACCAGTTCTCTCCAATCTTATCATTCATGCTCTTCTAGAGGGGTAATAGTGGATTGTTATTAGAAGAATATATACGATTATTTGACATAAAGGTGACCAGTCCATTGATCTGTATAATATTGAACCAAAATTTTAATAAATAACAAGATTATGTTTTCAAAAGAAGTGATACTCATTCATTCTAAAAGGAAATAACTGAAGATAAGCCTACCACATAAATTGTTGCAAGACGAAAAGCTCAGTCGATGAAGTTTGGTGGTCTGGTAAGAATGGACGTGTAGCTTATTTAAAATTAACTTCAAGCTCTATAGGCTACAGTCATGAAATTGAATAATGTCTTAGGTGGGTTAAACAATCCTGTAATCACCTTTACATGACCAAGTATACATGAAAAAAATATGAATTTAAGAGTATCTATTAGGCAGTATGAGAGAAGGTTTGAATCCTAAGCGACCTGCCCGTGCCCAGTGGTTGTCGACCAACATAGCTACAGTACTGTAGCAGGTGCCAAAGCTGTGTGCAGGAAAACCTTGTTCGTGCATATGTGAAATGAAAGGTTTTGATGCTCATTTGAATTTCCTGTCTTTTTTGGCTTTTGAACAAATCCTTTAACTTAAAAGGTAGTTTTGGGGATTTAATAAATGAAGTGTGAGCAGGTAGTACAGAATTAATTAAAATTAATTGTACATTTATATATGCACCTGCGTTCTGTTGATTCTAAGACAGTCCTTATGTTAAGAGTGGGACAAAGCAGGTGGAGCTACAGAATGCACTTCAGCACTGAAATAATACCCTTCTTATTGTGCAGATGCATGAAATAGATGAATTTGAACTCATTGTTTGATGTGCAGTAGATGTCTGCTTGGCAGACACCTTAATTCAGGTTAACTTGCGCAGCATCAGTAAGGACCTCATATGCCTAGAAAATGCAATTCCAACACAAAAAAGAATGATGGCTTAATTACATGGGTTTTTTAACCAAAACCTTGGTTACTTGTTGAGTTATGAGACATTTATGGATAGTGCGGGATTAGAACTTTGAATGAGTATAAAAAAAACATTGGTTTTTGCATAACACTGAGTCTGATCAACCAATACACATAACCTAACTCCCTGTGATATATCTCATTCCTGCTTTGAACATAATTTCTGTGTTCTTCTCTTTCTGTTTGACAAGAATAAGAAACAAACACGTTACATACACAACTGATCCTTATAGAAGACTATTTGCAAAAAACATCCAGAGGGATGGCTCTAAAGCAAATGACTGCAGGAAATCTGCAAAACAAAAATTACCATTTTGTCATTTTTACTTTATATGCTTTTGACTTCCACATGCAGTTTATGTCACTTTTTGACCCCTGGCTGCATGATTAATGGGTTCTGTCTATCAATGATTATTATGAATAATAAAGCTTCAAACCTGTTATTTATCATATCCTAGTATTAAAGTATAACATATTTATCTACTACATTTTAGTGTGTTGACTGCATGACAGGTCATCTACAGTCAGATCAATAGAGGGGGGCCCACCTAGACATGTCCATCTTTTCACTTTGCATCAGATTTTTATTTTTTTTTTGATTCAGGCTTTGGACTTTTTTAAATTGCAATGTCTGACCAAATACTTCTGTTTGACCCTTGCTGAGCTTATGCAGTATGTGTTTGGAACAATTTTACCTCACCATGCAACCTCTAAACCACTTTTCAAGCTCAGGATGAAGTCTGAACAGGTGATGACATCCTTATTACTGCCTTTGCAAGCTCCCAACGGGTCAAGTGCATCCCCCATGTGCTAGAAACATCCAGCTCCCAATGCAGCATGACGGTGAAGTAGACCAATTACTACGAGACAATAGGGACTGAAGACAAAAGACAAGCTGATCAAAATGCACGTCAGTCAAAATCTAAGGTGGCTGAACCACACATGATATGGATCCAGTCCACGGTGAGAAACTCTTTGAGCTTTGGCAGGAGCGTCACTTTGTTTGGCATTGAGTCACATGATGACAAGCCAAAGAAAGACCAGAGCTGGAGAGAAATTCAGCTGCCCATAAAGTGAACAATCAGTTAGCATTCTGTTAACAGGTGGGCTAATACTAAATATGGAGCACTTCTGCATTTGGATGTCTTCAGTTTTTTACACAATGAGGTAAAACACATGACCAAATTTGAAGAAAGAAAGAAGAAAAATTTAAATATTCCAATTAATATGTGTCAAAGACAGGTTGATGAAATCGGATGGGGATAATCTAGTACAAGAAAGTGTGTTCTAGTGCGAGAAAGTGTTCCACAGAATTCTTTGAAAGGATTTTGTCACCATGTACAGCAGTGAGTCCTGCCAGAGCCCTAATTAGGAACAAGGTTCCGCTCAGCTTTCTCTCACAAACCAAGGCCATGGCTGTGCTGTCAGCCAACAGGGTGATTTAAATGTGGCTGCAATCATTTTCAAACAAATAATTTATTCATGTCTTTTTTAAAGTATTTTAAAACATTTCAAATATTTCAAAACATTTGCAGCAAAAATAGATTTTTCTTTTTTTAATCTCCATAACAATGCAATATAAATCCTGAATAACATAGAGTATGCTATTACAAAATACAAACACACAGACAAACGATGTTCTGAATTGGAATAAGTAAATAATTATGCTTTGAGCTGTAATTAATTTATAGTCATTTTATTACACTATCAATTTTATATCTACTTTCATTACTAAATATGCATATTTCATAGACCAATTGCTTTGCATTTCAATGAAAGAAGACACACAAGATTTATTGAATTATGCCAGTATAAACAACATGCTCATTTGCTGAGTTCTTGTGACTGAGAGATTATTAGATTTATCCAGAGGAAACATTTTAGACAGGCAATAAATTACCTTTAATTAGAGATTTATATGAGGTGGTGATGGGTGTGTACTGTAAATGATACCTGCTGCTGATATTCCAAATTAGGCAGATGGGGGAAGTTCTTTTCAGATGCTGTAATTGTCCTGTGACCTCAATTCTTTTCTGTCCAATGTTTTGACGTTTGTTTTTCCAGTCCAAGCACAGAAAACGGCTATTGTACACTGAAAGCAGTTGTCATCTAGAATATTTACTGCACCCCTTATTGTGTCATTTGTGAAAGCCGGGTTAACAACAAGCTCTTTCCTAGAGGAAAATACGTTCCACTAAAAGGGTTATGGCACCTCATCTTTCTTTAGATTCGCGTCACATGTAAAGCGGCCGCATTGGGTTCGATCATTATTCATGTCGGGGGAACATACAGTATGCTATCCCAGCAATACATCAGTAGCTGCCAGGCCATAATAAACATGCCACACCACAACGCATAACAAACCAAGGAGAATTGCAGGAATTGTTTGGATAACCCAGTGAGAAAGATAACCCAACAAAGCCTTGTGTCGGACGCACAATGCGCCAGCTTCCTTTTCAGACCCCGCCTGCTTTGATTGAGTGGACCGGGTTCAAAGGTTCAGTTCATAAATCAGTCCTCACACCTAATGCATTATTCATGACCTGGCCGTCTATTAATACCTTTATATGTTTGTGCATTTATTTTGACCAATATCATGTATAAAGTACCAATATCACATCCATTGCGCCTGTCACAGTAAGTATGACATAGGTCCTACATTGAAGAATAATAATCATAATGATGATGTTTTATCTCCATTCTCCCCACCTACCATGGGCAAAATCCCCCCAATGACAATAATGTTTTGTTCTAACGTCTCCTGCAGAAATGTCCTGAGAACATTAATCCAGGTTGGGTCAATTGGCCAGTTCATGGATCCTTCACAGAGAGATAACAGGGTGGAGAACGAGACTATTCTGTGTAGGCTACGTTTTTTTTAGATGAGCCTGTTTTACTCAGCATAGTTACCTTTGGCACTTTGAGATTTACTTATAATGAAAAGTGCATTATAAATAAAATGTATTATTATTATTATTATTTAGATACTGTCAATCCAACTGTCTAAATGAGTTCCAGTCTTTATGGTCACCCTAGAAGAGCAGGAATCGGCCACACTCTTTTACAAGGTTTTCATTGTGACTGATGGTGTTCAGTTGTGTTCTACGGGTCAGTAAGTAATTCAAGCTCAAAAGGCTTGTCATGTATCCCATGATGTGAAAAACCTTTTTCTTTTTAGCTCTTTAAAGAGTTACACTTGATAGACTGACTAAGTGAGCATATAAGAATGCTAAAACAGCCAGGAAGTACATCTGCCAAGCTAGAGAATAATAACAATGACATGTTGACCAATGCGTCAAATCAAGCCATGATCTTGTGTGGTGTCCCAGCATCAATCAACACCAAAAAAACTGTGAAACCCGCTTAATGCATCGCAGACGGTTCCTCGCAGGCACGCCGTCGGAAATCAATAAGATGAATGCGGGCTGGCGTAATGAAAAATTCATGAAATGCCGTTGGACGGAGAGAGGCAACCCTGCCATTGAGTGAAGGAATGTCATTTTCATCCAAGGGCTTGATACTTTTTAGCAGTGGGCCCCGGAATTTCCTGAACTGGGTCACCGCTGATGGAAACTCAGCCTGGCAAGCCAGACGCTCAGAGCTGCAGCCCACAGTCACTGAGGGAAGTGCAGGTCGGAGTCTAGACAGCGCTGCTACAGCAACGCACACCCAGAGGTCTCGTCTCAGCAATGCATGGGAATGACAGTGCTTTTCTGACTGATGACCCCAAGGGGCTTAAAACGTCTTTGATTCACGGCTGAATATGTAACTCGCTGCACGCTCACGGCTTCATATGGCCTCAAATTCCTCCCTGTAAGGCGCAGTATGAAATATGGAGAGATTATGTAGACTTTGAAGAGCAATGACTTTTCTATGGAGGTACAATGGGGTGCACCAGGACATTTGTCAGGATATCATCACTCTTCTCCTGGATAAAATACTATTTTTCAATAATGATTTAAATCAGTCTAATGGTTCCGAACTGATTTTAACTGATTGTCTTGACAGCAATGGAAGGTCAACAATGGCATTAGCCTACTGCTCACTTGCATTCGGGGAAAGATTGCTGAAAATCTGTTTCACACAGTAAAGTGGTTAGTGTTCATTCAACTCTAACAGGTTATATGAATACAATGGGGACCACATGTATTCTTTTCAGAGTAAAATGTATTGTATTAGATTGATTTAACATTTTACTTTTTTTTAATGTCATTTTAAATGTTGCAGTTTGAAAGACAGCATTTCTTTTTTAGAAGAAAAGCCCAATAAACCGAATGTATACTCATTTATATCACGGTTATTAGTTGGCATACACTGGCACACAAATCCTCCTTCTGGGGTGATACCATGAATTCTAACACATTTGAATTTGTTGTAAAACAGCCTAATCCCATGTTACTTAGTTTTCTGCGCTGGTTTACAGGAAGTGATTATATGACACATCCTGAAACCTAAAGCAACAGAGTTAATCTTTATTATTTCATTTTAATGTTAATATTGAAGTTCTTGGAGATGTTAGGACCAAAGGGCCAAAGAGAAAGAATATCAGCAAAGTTCCATTCATAACTTTCAACACAAAGGAATAATCAGCACCATTCATTTCAGACTCACATTGTTGTCCTTCAACCTTTACACCTATCCTACCCTTATCACTTCCTATGCATCTTTACGGTGCGCAAATTGTGTTTTTGAAGACAAAATTCCAGTATGGACAGTTGAACTGAACAATAATAAGGAAAATGATGCAAACATAAGCTACACCAAACCATATAAACCCCTTTGTAATTCATAGATTCCCTAAAAATAGTTATAACCAATTGTCAATTCAGGTTGTTTGCACTTGCTGTAGTTTTGCCATATTGGCCTTGGAGGTCACTCTGGACAAAAGTATCTGCCAAATAAGTAAAGGTAAAATGAAATGAAACTGTATTTGACATTTTTCACAGTCATGAAATTACCGTAAATTAAATCCGTATTGGGATATGGATGATTCATAACATAACATGGAATGTAAAACTGATCCTTTTTCTCCTGGTGGTACTCTGGATGGAAGTTTACTTTAGTCTTAACTGTAGCACCTGCAGCATGCCTCCCTGTGAGCCCATTACTCCGAATTAATATTTTCACGATAGACTTCAGATCAACATCATGAAATGTCGCTGTAATATTTACAGGGGAGAAATGTGTCTTTGCCCATTATTACCACCTTGGTTCAGATTGCATTTCATCATGCCAAAAGAATAGTTCCTGTGATATAAGAATACAATGTACTGGCTTTCATACCAGTCTCCATAGCCAGACCATTCCTAAATGGAGCCCAATGAAAGGAAAACATGCAGCAAACAGCTACACTATCATTTTGAAAGAGGAAACCACGACGGAATGTACAATTGAATAAATGAGAATACGGCTTGATGTTGCAAGGAAAATGTTTTGTTAGAGGGTGGATGGACACGGCAGTTAGCAGTTACCTCAAAATCCTCCATTGAACACAATGGTTTGTTAGTGTGAGTTAACGTGGTTGAAATGGAGCCAATCATTGTGGGGACAGGGTGTATCCACCAGAGGCTGTGTCCTGTCCTCGGAAGTGTCAAGAATGTCTGCCACAATGGTTTCCCATGGCCTCTTCCTTCACCCACCGACACATGGCCTCGCTATCCAGGAACTGGGCCCACTGCACAAGGCAGAAAAATGAGACAGTCAATGCCATACACTTTCATAAAGAGCCTCTGTTTGGGCATCTGTTGTTTTTCATAGCATATGGCAATGAAGACAAATGTAAAGTTTTTGTTTTACCTTTTAATGAGAGGTAATGAAGTTTGGCAAAGTATTATGAAGCACACTGGGCAGCTGTCAACAATGACTAAAAACATGTTTACAATATATGCAGAATATATAATCTTTTGAAATACCTGGAATTTAGTGGCCTTGATGTAAAAGTATATGGTTGGAAAATTCTCTCACACAGTCTTTAATATACAAACTACTGTATGTGAATGCTGCGGTTTGAATGTCTGAGCCTTTAGGTCACCAGTTTGTCACCCCCACCCTAATGCCTAGAGGAGAATAATTGAATCAGCTGATATACTTAGAGGGTATAATGAGTTGTAAGTGCTTTTGTCAAATGAATACCATCTGCCTAATTGCACTGACCACATCAATGAGCAGGCTTAACTGGTGTGTAAAGTAATCTGGAATAATACTCAGATAACGGACAGCACCTTTGAGTGGCCCAAGTCTTCTATGGTAATGGTGGCAGAAGTGCGACTCCGGTTAATAATTTGGAACCATTCGGCTGGGATGGGTTTTTTTCTCTTATTTTTATGGATATAGACCCTCCTCCTCTATCTGCCTCCTGTCAGGAGATGGGGGGGGCAATGGGGGCAGCAGTGATTTTTGACACAAGGCATCTGCTGCCGATTTCCCTAATGAGGCCCCTCTTTCACCAGAGTCAGAGAGCAAGGCTATAATGTGTAATGCATTAATCCCCCCAACACACCCGGTAACCTGCCCCCCATGCATCATAGGCCATGGCTTTGACAGCAGGACAACAAAAACAGATTACAAACCCTAAGAAGTGAATTCTTAATTTTATGTGCATCCTTGAGCTGGCTGTACTTACGCAAGCACATTGATGGAAGTGGATTCCACAGCCAGGGGGGTTACATGGTGCAGTCTCCAAAGAGCTGAAACAATGGTTCTCTATCATATCGAGAGTAGCTGTCCACCCGGTATAGAGGTAGCTGGCATAGTAAAGGCAACACTTGAGTAAATGAGGGATCATTTAAATGGGTGCAGTAACATGAGTGTCTGTCGAGGGGTGACGCAACCACTATCGGTGGATAGCCCCGGCCATCCCCTTTCCCCCGCCCCACCCCACCCAGCTAGAACTCTCCTAGCCTGTCCCTGTCCCCCAGGTTAATACCTTTATTCAGGGACAGTCATCTGAATATTCCAAATGTATGGGTCCATGGCACTACTTGTAGCATGTGATGTGGATATTCTGCAAAGCACACAGTACATACTCAGAGGCTGAAAATGAACTACTTGATTCCACACACGATGCACAGTGCATGTATGTGGTACACACACCTGTATGCTTCTTAAAGGTGTGTGCCCAGGACCTTTCTAATCGCACCTCTCTCGACTGTTAGTGCCTGCCCCAGTTCTGTATGAGACCTTCCTTAGGGTATATAAAACAAGTTATTCCACAACTAGGTAGTACAGGCAGCTGTTAACGTACTCAGGACTCATATTTCAGCTAAAGCACCTGGTTATTGATGCAACCAGGACCTTGCCCTGGCTGAAAACTAGAGTCCATACTTGAGTAAGATTTTCCATTAGAATGTGTAGACTCCTATCTCCTAAAGTAACTTTTAAAGGTAAGCTACAGCTATCTTTGGCACACCTCCCCTTCCCATGCACTCATTCTCTTGCACTCGCATTAAGCAGTGACTGGTACATAGTAAGCTGTATGGCCTTTAGGAGGAATCTTGTGACACAACCTCCATGATCAGGTTAGGGCAACTGATAGGGCAGATTGGAGCCTACAGCAGGGAGCCAGCAGGCAGGTATGGTGGTGTGGGCCCTCACAGGACATGGGATAGCAGCTCACAAGGACCACAGGTTCCGGGCTCCTCTCCACATACACAAATGCAGTATATCTCTGCATTGTCATATGCTGCAGCTTTCCAGACTCATCCTTAGGCTATCACTAAAAAGTAGTTATGGGAGAATGAGGTGACATGACACCAAAAGTGGGTGGAATTACAATTTGCTGTCAGTCTCTGACTTGCTTGAACCAATCAATGGTGTTTGCTCTTCACAATAAATCACAATGATTGATTCAATCAGTGAGTTACTGGGAGCATATGGTAGCTCCATCCATTTTTGGTGTCATGACACCTCATTTGCTCATTACTACTAAAAAAATCACAATATTAACTTTTTATTGACCCTGCTTGTAAGTGACACAGTCTGACTGTCTCTGTCCAAACTGTCAAAAATTCTGTCCACCCTCTCAAAGGGTGTGGTGCAGACATTGTGTTGAGAGTACTGGTGAATTAAGTAAATTAAGGAATGACAGTTTATATCTGAACTTAGACCTCAGAGGACTCCATGTCTATCTGTGTTTGGAAGTCACGGCTGCCAATGGGGAAACACTCTGTCATGGGGATTGGTTTGGTCCTCCCTCCTTGCACCCTCAGCAAGTGTAAGGATGTGGCATCTGGCCCATTGAGCCGAACTGGACTCTCACATCATGACTGTTTGTCTGACTTGAGCAAAGCATCATGCTTTTAAAGCTTGCTTTTCCTACTTTTACCCCAACACAAAGTTTGGTAGCAGCTGTGTCTAAGCCGCCCCAGTCTGAAGGTCACAGCAGTTCAGGTATTTATTCTGGGGCCCCTGTTCACCCTGTGCTCTGTGGCTCTGAGCCCTTGTCCAATAAGAGACCAGAGGCTCTGGGTATCATGCCCTGTAGGTTATGGAGGCCCATCGCTGGTGGGAATGTGAGGAGAATAGCTCAGCGAAGAGTCCGATTGTGTTGTAATGCCAACCTATAGCAACATAGGCAGGAGCATCAGCAGTTATTGACAGCCTCCCTGGGCCTCACTGGAACTGAGGGCAATCCACCCTGGAATGGAACCTTTGTCCTTGTGACATCTTACAGATGAGTCCTGCACACATGGAATAGGTATCAGGCTAGAATTATATTTTCAATATGGTAGAGAGTGCAGAGGTTTTCAAAGTGAGAGATTAGCTCTCCACCTGAAGGTGACTCAGAGATGCATTCACCAAATGTAGAAGTTTTTTCTACAGGGCACAGTTTTATATAACGTTAGGTCAAAGATTCCATATGGTAGCAAAGCTAGTGTGTCTTACTGAGTATCCACACCATATTCCATGAGTGGTGTTATTGTCCCATACATAGTATATGATATATGTTTCTGTCAAGAGAGAGAATTGAGGTTATATAACATTTAAAATTTGTGAAGCCAGTTGTAGTTCATGGAAAGTTTTATGGTTACACTACATGTATAGTATAAATGCTAATGCATTATCTTGTCAAATTGATATTGCTCTGTCAGGTTTGAAGGCCAGCCATAATTAAGATGTATTTTTTTTTTTAAATGTCAGGGTGTAGTTAAGCCCAACTAAAGCAGATAGTTGCAAGTTCAATGCTAAGGTAAGCCACTACTTTTGTACACTTGGTGAACGTACTCATCCGAAATTCGATCAGTAAAAACAGATGTATAAATCGTGAAAATATCAAACGTAAGCTTGTGGCGGTATTAAATCGCTTCCAAATCACCCGGTTAAAGGTGTCTGCTCAGCAGGATAAAAACAGAATAACTTGACAAAATGAAATAAAAGCCCATTCACACAAGTAAAAGAACGGTTGTGTAACTGCATTGTCTCGACCTGACAACGCGTGACATTTGTTGGCTTCTCAGGGAAGGACACAAGCCCATCAAAAACACATAAGGCCGCAAATTCCATCTGAGAAGCGGCAGCGGAGGCCAAGGCAGATGGACGGTCTGATGGGACAATAAATCAGCCGCAAATGCGAGGGCTTCCCAGGAGCGCCTCTGTTCTCTGGTGCAGAGAAAACCTGTCAAGTGCACCGTTAAGCCAGCTGCAATGACCAATAAAACTTCCCACGAGACGCTTACACGTCTAAATCCGTAAAGGAAGAAGAAAAAAAACCACGAGAAGAGTGAGAATGAATGAGGCGTGCCGAGATTACTGAACGGTGCACGCCAGGCATGAGCCAAACTATAAAGAGTGGAAGAATTGTTTTTACTTTCTTTTATTAGCTGTCAGTGTTATTGAAACTGATTTTAAAAACATCTTGTTAACATTTTTTTTTCTGCAGCGCTGAGTCAGTGAACTACCTCCACCGAATAAATCTTGGTGACTAAACCTTGTTTTCGTCATTGTACACGTCTCATTAAGGCGTGCTGAGTTCAATCTGAGTTGCATGCAAGAAATAAATGAATGGGCAGCCACAAGAGCAGAGCGAAGCACCTCCTTGTGACAACGAGTTTGTTTCAACTCAACAATTACCAGGATATTGGATCAGAATGTTGTTCTGGACAGCAGATGCTAGGGCTTTTATGGCTAATGAATGTGTATGTGATCACTCCCCACAGAATACGATTAAACAAAAACACTATTTAAATTTCACACTAATGATAACCAAACGGACAAAACAGAATTTCAAGTGCTTTGTTTTCGTTGCAATTTAACAGGCCTTTTGGACAGAGTTTAGACAGTATCATCTTACACTTGGGTGGAAAGGTGTAGTGGCTTTTTAAAGGTCAAAATCTCCTTTGGGGAAATTAAATAAACATCTTTCAACACAATAGGGGCCAGCTGATGTATTGCTGTCTACTGTTGGGCCTGTAATCTTACTCCATAGCACGTATTTAACACTTACAGGACTGTCACATATAACCAGAGTAATCAATTGCACTCCATTTGCATTTAGTACACAACTACCAGGTTAAATGTGTAACCTGAACAAGTAGTACACTCCTTAGTAGATGGCCAAGGTATATTTGTGACCTCTCAATAAACCCATCAAAAAAGAAGCTGTATGACTTAACTTCCTTAGGAACTACTTGCTGTCCACACTTCTACTGTTCCTTGGTTTCAGCATCCATTCAACAACCAATAACTACATTAGTTTGTTACACGTTTGAATTTTGTGATTAAGAATAGGTTATTGGTTGAATTAATTGGCAACATAAATGTTGAGTTTTTTATGATTTTCACCTTTTTCTCTGAACGTTCCTCAGAAAGATGTGATGTCAGCCTCCACTTCTTTTCACACTGCAGTCCATGAGTTAAGCTTGCACAGACTTGGAGTCGGAGGAAGACACTTCCTGTGCAGCTTTATCCGGCAGACTGCGGGCACCCAATTGACCAGCAGGGTATTTTTGGTGTGAGATGCAACATGGATAATCTGCCCAGCTGAATCCCTCCCTCTCTGGGTGATGCTACTGCAAATTATGAGTTTATGAGTTGCCCTGCAGGGCTGCTGGCCACATTTTGCAATTTTAGACAACCTTGTTTCACACCTTAATGGCATGTCAGAAGGCAAAAGGGTATCAATCAATTGCTTCATATAAAAGTGATGTTATTGGCCAACTATTGGGCAATATTTCTGTTCTGTCTGGAGGTGGGAGTACTTCCTGTGCTGTTTCAGTATTTTGTGAAAAATCTGTCATTTACACCCTTCACGTGAAAGACGGTTAAACTGATGCCAATAAAGCTCATTCTAGCCCTAAGTGTGGCAAATCAATGTCCCTATTTCACATAATGGAGTCTCAGGGGTAGTGGAGGTCATACATTAGCCTGAAAACATGGCCACTGGCCCATACGTGGGGACACAGAACCGCTTTCATTATAGAGACTGTCCCAGGGTCCTCTGTTATCAGTTAATCAGGTTATATTCCTTTCTCCCATCCCACCCAGACAGTGATGTAATATTCAGAGGGCTGCCAAGAGGAAAAGAAAAGAAAGAAAACACTATCTTCACATCGCTGTAATTCAGTTAGTCATACGAGAGCCTGAGCAAAAGAATAATACAACTCTGGGTTTCTGGGAGTCAATTTAATCACATGCATAATTACTCATATATGACTCACATTACATGAACCCAATAAATCTATGTGTTACCCAACAGATCCTACCCTGTCATCAGCCTCCCAGAAAAAACAACACGCTATTCGAAGGTAAAAACGTGTAAAATAATGGCAGTGACGGCAGAGTGAAACACACACATACACACCAATTGTATAATCAAACTCATTAGTGACTTTTTCACATAGATTGTGATGACAAAACAAGTTTTGACTGGACTGTTTACTAGTATGTGGTGACAAAGTGCAATGTGAACTTGCTTTGGTCTACAGTGTATGCTTCTATTCTTCCGTACACATCCGAAAAAGCCTGGAGAAATCAGTTTCAGATTAAAGCACTGAAATAATGGGCATAGTTGTGATATTTACAAGTCTGAAATGAATCACCACAGTCATAGACTCCCATCAAATGCTCATTATAATTCCAAGTTATGAAAACAATAATACATCAAGCGTTGTTTTTAATTCCAATGACAGATGGATCTTGAAGAAAAGTCAATTGGGATCTCCACATCTCAAGAGTCAGGTAACGATGAGCACGATGTAATGCACAACAGTGTATTTGTTGATTGGCAATTGAACTCTGGACTCTTAAATCAACTTGTGTGGACACAGTAGGAAAGAAATGTAATATGGAGTGAGCAGAGACAGAGAGGCCTCGGTGCTGTGACTGTAAAGAGAGAAGATTGAACCTGTTTACTGGAGGGAATGAAAAAATGAAGCAAAAAGTTCCACGCATTCTAAAAATAAACCATAATCCCTGCAGCTCTTTAGAATTACATTTCTGTGTCTTGTATATTACATTATGAATATTTCATCAACCATCTCCCTCTCCCTCTCCCTCTCTCGCTATCACCCCCCACCCCCTCCACCCCCTACTAGTACTGATGTCCCGCAGAGGAAGAACTAATTAAACAATTTCAGAGACTTCGTGGAACACGACTAAATAGCAGCACAGCATTTTAAGCTCTGGCCAATGGGAGATGCACACAGCCTTGGTCCGGCCTGCAACAGTGGTCAACTGCAAACAGGATGGAAATAATCTCTCAAAGAGAGTGAATGTGTGTCAGGTCTTTAGCCCACAGTTCGGACAGTTAGGAGCACTCCCCGATACTTCTGGTCAAGTTTACAACAGCAGAAAACACTTAGTGAGCTGCCTGTCTGTAATGAATTATTAAGAGGAAAATAAATATATTAAAAATTAATTTCATGTGTGATGCCACCCTCTGGGTTCCTGCAGTCAGCTGGGGCATGGACATTGACTCCTTCCCAGTTGGCCCACTCTGCAAGCCATCTGCAATGGAGGACATCACTCCTATTCATGTATAGGCCCCCGTACCGCGCAAGTCAAGGCAGTCATCAATAACTTCCACTAATTGGTTTGATTAAGTGTTGCATCAATGTGTTATTTAATTCAAACTGAGGGCTACAAACATTTCACCCAAATGCTCCGCCATATGGATTCCTTGTTCTTTTGAAATGCGATTAATTCCTTAAAAAAAACCTTCAAAATGACATTACAAAAATGTTCCTTCAAGTTTCAGCATTTGATTTAGTTCCACTTCCCTTTCTACGATTATTTGACTTTAGTTTTTGTTCTACACGCTTTTACAGAACTAGCCAACAATTTTGTTAAATAAATAGGAGGATGGGAAAGGAAGAATTTTGCAGTTTGGTGCCAAGCTGTTTGGCACTTGCTTATCAGAAGTTAAATACCTGTGACTGCCTTTGACAGCTGCTCCGTGGCTCCTTAGGGGATCGCATTATCAACATGGGGTTTGGTCATTTGTGATTAGCAGGTGGGTTGCCTTGATTTTTGTTCTGAGGAGTCATGTCTGCAAACAAGCCCTCTTTCACCTCAGGTAATCAGTGTTCACGCTCTCCCTGCGCTTCACTCACTGGTTGTTGACAGGGTAAAAGTTTACATTCCTGGATGTCTGTTCTAGTTGTTGTTCATGGCCTCTTTACAACTAAAGGGTTGCTTTTCAGTAATACTCATACTGCATGATTTCTTACAAAGGGACAACTTAATTTGTTTATAAAAATGCCCGGTAAAAGCTGTGACATTGTGCATCATAAAATGGTCATTATTGAATCCATTAATATTGCAGTATATCTGAGCCTTGGTTTGTTTATTTGTCCCTGTTGGGATATGGCATATGGCAACTGAGAAAATGAATGTCACAATATGCATTTTTAAGCTTTATGAGGCATTTGTGCCAACTAAAGTGGATTTATCTTTCAGGAACATTTATTGAGCTTGGCATTCTATAGTGGTTCCTGTGATTAATGTTCTCAGGGTATTTCAATGTTCAACCATTTGGAAATGACAACAGACAGACAGAGAATTCAAACCTGAGAATAATCCTGTCCTATCGCCCCAAATGATGTCTGCAAACATACCCCAGGAGATATATGTAGACAAAATCCAGGAAAAATGAATGACCAGGACTAACAGAGGGGAGCTATTCCAGATTATGTTAACTTCTGTGTGGACACCATTGTTCCCACAGTAACTAATTAAGATGTATCCCCTTAACAAGCCCTGGATAATAAAGGAATTCAAGCATGTGCGCAGTGAGAAGGAAAGCCATGTAATGTAGGGTACAGAGGGTAATGGGGGGACAGATTGGGCAATTCAACTCACCATTGTTAGGTTATGCATGAAAAGAAGCAAAAAAAAAAGGCAAAAACTCAAAAAGTTTGCATTTTCTTTGTGGGTAGAATGTAATTTAACCATTCTCAATGCAATCTCAGGTTACGAGTAATCAACATGATACTGTGAAAAGCCTCACAAAACAGCAGGGAGTGTTTCTTTATTTGTGCATTCAAGATGACATAGAGGCAGCAGAGAATTTAAATTGTGATTATTCGTGGTTCCACTCTCATCCTTTCCAAAAGTCAACAGAGAAAGGAGCTGACAGTCGTAATGGACGTGCTAATAACATTTTTGGGTTTCAATATTCGACAGTTTCTAATATTCTCCACATTTCTATTCTGGTCTGTGAATCACCCTAATTATATCTTGAGGGATGGATCAGATTCATTTTCTCTCCAAATATGTGAAGAAACCAGTCCAACCAAATATGCCAAAAAAACTGTCCAACATGTATGTACCATAGGGCAGTGGTTCCCAAACCTCTCCTTGGGGACCCCCAGTCGGTCCATGTATTTGTTAAATGCCACCATCAGCACACCTGATTCAACTAATCAATGCTTGTTAAGCAGTTAATGAGTTGAATCAGATGCGCTGGTCATGGAATTTAACAAATACATGGACCGGCTGTGGGCCCCCAAGGAGAGGTTTGGGAACCACCGCCATAGGGTATCTGATCCTGTCCTTGTGCTTTGATGTTCTGGCCCGGCTAGCAGGGGGTATGAACTGTGGGAGGAGCTTGTCTGTATTCCAGTGGACACATTGGAAAACTGACACTTGGGGCATAGTAGGGAAAGTTCACTGACTGCTGAATTGGCAAGTTTTTGACTACACAGTTGTACACCCCACAAACCCAGCCATCTATACACACATACACAAGTTTAGGCCACAATGCATTTGAATTAAATTGTCCACTGCCAAGATCTGTTTTCATCATTCATCAAAAACAAACACAAAATCTTTACTCAGGAGAACAATTTGACTTCCTTCTATTTCACTAAGCTCTGCTGACATAATTACAAACAGGAAGGAAGTGTCCTTTTTCAAGATGAAAGCACCTGCAGTAGCAATGAGAACACATAGAGGACCATATTAATTACGTCAATATCTGGTATTAATTGCTACAAGGCCAAAACAACTCACATTTTGTATTAGGAATGCCCATGTATTAAAACTTAAATTAAAAATAAGGTGTCACAGCATGTTGAGGAAATGAAAGGCAATGGTGTGCAAACAAAATATTTATCGATATTTCAATTTCATACCATCCTTTCTCAAGCAAACTTTTTTTTTTTGTATAAAGTGTTTTATGACATTCTTGAATAACCCACATGAGTAAAACATTTGTGTTAGTTTTCAATGAACGATGAAAACAAACAGATCTTGGTAGTGGACTCAGACTTTTGGAACCCACTGTACATAATGTGTTAAACTTGTTTGAGTCATAAATATTATAATGTAATCTTCACTCTAGCTGTATAAACCTCAGCATGTGGTAACAGGTGTTTAAGATGGACGATAGCCTGCATGTGTCTGCAGGTGTACCACACTATTTACTCTTCTATTGTCTATAATAACAGCACAAATTGAGATAATACAGTTTACTTTGCCACCCCAATCTCAGAGTTGACTTCCTCCTGGTCTGGTCTTCCCTTTCTGTATGTTGGGTCTTGTGGCAAGCTGTTCATTCCTTGTTTAGCAGAATGCTTTATGTCCCCAGCACTGAGACTCCTAAGGCCTTCACTCATTGGTAGCCAGGGTCACGTGATACCCAGAGTTCCACGGCTAAGCATTCTGAGCAAAGCAATAAATCAAGATCCCCAGCTGCACACACAGATCAAATAGAAGACAAATAGGCTTTTGTAATGCCTAACTGATTTTCCAGGGTGGGGGTGTCCTACCCCAGCTCAGGGTTAGGGTCCCTCTAATGCATGGCTTGGCCTGTACCAGATATATCCCTTGGTCCCTTGGGGGTCTCTATACCCCCAAGGCTCGATTCACCGCATATTCACTCTTTATTCCCCACTCCTACAGTGGAGAGAGGGGGTAGAGAGAGGGGGTTAGCATGTTGTTAAATAAAACATACACTAGAGTGGCCGATGATTCCGATAACGGTAGAATCCAATCTCCGTTTTCCTGCCCCATCACTCTGCCCCTCTCTATCTCTCCTATCCTTTTTTGTTAACTTAATGGGTGTGATTTAAACCTCTTTGAAAAACAAAGTAGAATCCCTGTAGTGCTAACTCTACCGTGCACAATAAAACAAAGTACATTTTGCAAAATAGCACACTAATGAATTCATTAAAATAAAATTACATTTTTTAGAGGACCCGCTTGTGAAAAAATTTATAAATAATGCATGAGTTCTCTTGATTACCAGCCCTGTGAAGCTTCCCTATTGATCATGACGGCGGGAGAAGAAAAATGGGTTAAGAAGTGCTGCAGTCTCTCCTCGTTTCACTCATGTGAGACACCTACTCAACAAGAGCTCCAGCAATCGAAATGAATCAATCTTCCAGAATCCCATCTAGCCTCCAAATGACATCCCTTACACAATTAAAGCCGTAAAACATAATGTTGTCCTGTGCAGTTGTGTTTTCTGGAAAACTGGAAAGGAAAAACAAGGTTTATCTAACAAACAAGACATGTCATTTAACATGTTTTCTTTAGAACAGTATGTTAGTGTCTTATTTTAAGCACCCAATGTGGGTATTCTGCAAGGGTTAGCGAACATCAATCTAAATTATCAAGCAGGTAAGTATTAATGGCAGTTTGTGGGCATGTCTGTGGATTATCTGAGCACTGTGTCTTGGATTAATATCTGGAGCTATTCTTTTCCTATTCATAAAAGGCAACAGTGTTATTTGAACTGTAAGTGCCATATTGATTGTTTGACATGAACATGCTATTATCTCTGATAGACAAATGTGTACAGTTCAAAGATGGTCTACATCAACAGATGAACGGTAACTCCAATTGGTGCGGTTTTAATAATGATTTACTTTTATCTAAAATGTTTAGCTTGATCATTTATATATGTGTAACAGGGTTGTTGAAAATAAATATTTTTCAACGCGTAAAGTCGGGATTTCGACTTTACTGGCCCAAATGCGCTGATTACAAATGGCCAGAGGAAATGCCTTTATCTGCCCAGCATCAGATGAAAACAAGCAAATAATAAAATAAACTTTGCTTAAAATATATATTTTGTTTATCTTAACGTGTTATGCACAGCATTCATTAACTCGGAGGCCAAGCCACACACAGTATTTTGTAACAACCGTTGGGAAATCAGGCTGTACAAGTTTTCTGTTTTAGGAATCAGGGAACAGAGCCAGCATTGTGTTATTACTGAGGTGCCAGTCAAACATTAACAGACTATTTATCTGTATTGGGAAGCGAGATGAAAACACCTGTGTAAGGTTTTCACTCCTCATACTTCTCTACTCAGCGTTTTAGGTTTGCTGTGCCCGGAGTCTTGGATATAATTCAAAGCTGCATCGGTAAAATGCGGCAAAACAGTAGTAAGCATGTCTCATCACTGAAACAGTGTTGAAACAGTAAAACAGTGTAGAAAATGTGTAGAAAATGTTTTATTGTGTTAAATGAAGATCAAATGTGATGGAGCATAGCATTAATTCAGCATTGACTTAAAAAATTAAGGGCTGTACAGTATCTCACAGCACTATACAGCATTGCTGACATCTCCAGGTGCCAAATAGACCCCACTGGTGGGACAGGATCCGTCATCAACATCCTCAATGTCACAGAAAAGGTGGAATTCAAAACTCTGTTTCAAAATGAACAGCACGGGCATGTTTGCACAGGCTTCCCTTCTCCCCCAAATACAAAGATTATGTGTTTATCTCCAAGCTTGTTTTAGCATTACTTTTACAGCTTCACAACCAGCTGACACATTGTAACACGTATGTTTTGTAGAGCAGTGAAACTCTTATGCTTGCACATATGAGTAGATCTTTCCAGTGTGTAGAACTCAATAATTCTCATCTCTCAGTTCGCAGCATAAGATTTACCTCTACCAATAATTTGTGGTGCAATTGCTGTACTGTTGACATGTCCCAAACATTTATTTCAGGCCTCCAAAATACACCGTTATCAAATATATATTTTCCATTTCCTGTATTTTCAGTAATGAGGGCTGCAAGCTCAAAGTGCGCACACATGCTGCATAAACAAATATCAATATCACCACCGGAACTTCTTCATTTGTAAGTCGCTCTGGATAAGAGCGTTTGCTAAATGCTTAAAATGTAAAAATGCATTTGAAACATCCTCACTTCCTCGCAATCCAAATTCAAATGGGCATGGCAGCTCATCTGCAGATCTGTCAAGTTATGGAAATTAA
The DNA here is from genome assembly GCA_029706075.1 of Aldrovandia affinis. NCBI lineage: Eukaryota > Metazoa > Chordata > Actinopteri > Notacanthiformes > Halosauridae > Aldrovandia > Aldrovandia affinis. Next base: position 55,519 of record JAINUG010000352.1, on the reverse strand, counting down.
TGTCTAGACCATCAATCAGAAAGCCTGTGTTGGAGTTTGCTAAAGCAACAGGGCTTGCTTTCTTGGATCAAAAGATTGCATTAACTTTGTGGAACTTTCCCATGAATTTAACTTACATGACTCCCACACCAACAAGTTAGATATTTGTATTTATTTGAACCCATTAAATAGTTTAACCTTATAGCAAATGTTTTTAGCTAGCAATGGCTAGATAGGTGGCTAGATAGCCAGATGTTTTGTATATGACTAGCCAGAGACTTTACAAGCTATGTAATACATTCTAAACAAGTGCTAGAAAAGTTTTCTAGTTAACATTAGCTAGCTAGCACTACAACTTGTACAGCTATGGTACAATGAGTCCCACCAACTCAGATAGTTTGCTGGTGTTATGTATCCTTTGGTAACTTCACTAATCTAGCTAAGATAGCTCACTAGCATGTCGCAGCAGAACGTTTTTCCAATCTTCAACTGTCCAGTTTTGGCGAACCTGTGCCCACTGTAGCCTCACTTTCCTGTTCTTAGCTGACAGGAGTGGAACCCGGTGTGGTCTTCTGCTGCTGTAGCCCATCCACTTCAAGGTTTGACTTGTTGTGTGTTCAGAGATGCTCTTCTGCATACCACTGTTGTAACGTGTGGTTATTTGAGTTACTGTCACCTTCCTGTCACCTTGAACCAGTCTGGCCATTCTCCTCTGACCTCTCATTAACAAGCCGCTTTCTCCCACAGAACTGCCGCTCACTGGATGTTTTTAGTTTTTCGCACCATTCTCTGTAAACTCTGGAGACTGTTGTGCATGAAAAGTGCCCATCTGGCACCAACAATCATTCCACGGTCAAAGTACCTTAGATCACATTTCTTCCCCATTTTTGGTCTGAACAACAACTGTACCTCTTGACCATGTCTGCATGCTTTTATGCATTGAGTTGCTGCCACATGATTGGATGATTAAATAATTGCATTAATGAGCAGGTGTACAGGTGCACCTAAAGTGGCCACTGATAGGCCATGTCCTTCATTGTCTGGCTGCATAAGTGGATGCATACACCTAATCACAATTGCAACCCGAAATTACTAACGTACGAGACAATATCATAAGCTAAATTACAATATGTTCACAATGTCATTTTCTTGTATTGGTAGTGAACTCTTTGTGCTGATAGTGTAGTTGTGTGCGCAGATCCATTTTGCTGTTATGTGTATATAGCGACAAGAGAAATGTAGAATTAACTGCAATGGAATATAAATGGGTAAATAAACTTTTCACTAAATTTGTTTGAGAGGGTTGTTCAGGGACAAAACACAATTGCAGCTACAGTAATGATGTTGGTGTCAGACACCTGGTGCTACATGAAACAAGCTACTCGCAAGCAGATAAAAAGATTTGTTGACAAATTTTTTAACCATCTAGTTTTCTACAATCTCAGTGGGATGGCTATTGTTTTCCTTGCTTGAACACAATGGCCAAATCTGTGTATGAAGACACTATAGTCCAAGCACTGATGTGACACTTTCATCCCCCAGAGAGGTGCACGGGCATAATATGGCAGGTGAAACCGCTCTGGTTGATTTGTCGTCATACGTGCGTATGAACATGGAACATTGGCCTTGTCGTTATTTTAAGCCTCAATAAAAGCTCTGTGATATCCGCGGTAATGAGGGGCGCATACCGCTGAAGGAGAAACTGCTGAGAGACAACGTTACCATGGCAACCGGTTACTCAGCTACAAGCCGGCATAGAAATCCACTTAAATTACAACAATCTCATTACTCTATTTCTACCTGCCCACCCCCAATTATCTTTCTTTTCCTCCTTCTCCTCCCCCCATTTAAAAATGCAAGTTTATTAGAGTAAGCCTAACACATTCAAAGTATTGGTTATGACATAATGTAAATGATTAGTACAAATGAAGAATTTAAATTAATTTAAGAACCGTGAATCAATTTGGAGACCTACATTGATCATAATGCAGTGGATGATAATGGATCGTATAGATCGTATTCTATGCCCAATTCAGGAGTCATTAATGGGCTGTCAGTGATTTGCCACGGTTGGCGAGGTTGAAATATTGGTTTGATCAAATCCCTTACTGTGTATGGTACATATGTAATACACAAGTTATTTGCAGGACTAGTCTCCTGAAAGATCAAAATTGTGTACGATAAAAATGAATGGAGTGTGCAGCGTTTTCCTTCAGTCGACTATATTGTTTCTCTATTTGATGGCAAATGGCTGCTGCACGCAGTTCAGGTTTATTCTCATTTGACCCCCAAGTATTTAAGATAACTCTCCAAATAAAGGAAAATCTACTGTAGCCAACGCAAAACAGTAAACAAGTTGTGCAATTGCAATGGCATTTGTAACATTCTCTTCGTGGAAGCAAAGCCACCTGCGAAATCTGCCTCTCGCAAAGGCTGAATACTATCCAGGTTTCCATGGTAACACGAGGAGCTGAGCTGAAATAAAGGGCCTTGCTGCAGTAGCCTTTTTTTCTGGGTAACAGAGAGTGATACTCTTTGTGGAGGGGAGGAATGTGAAAGGCAGTCTCATTTGCATTCTGGTGCGTGTACCAACCCAGAGATATTTTATGCATAATTGCTGGCTCCCAAGGCCACTTTGCAGAAGGAGGAATTCTCTTTTTTTCTCCACCATTTAAACATCAGCACTCATTCTAGAGCTGCCATGTTTTCAAAAGAGCGCTTCCTCGGACAATTAGGAGGTATAGCAATGGAGTCTGTCCTCTGTCGGTCCGAAATGTCTCTTTAAAAAGAAAGCGTAGATGAAAGCGATTGAAGGTAATGAGATGTTGCCCTTTTATAGTGAGATTCATTTTATTGGGGAAAAGCAATTATTTTAGCTTTGTTGAGTGGGGGTTACACAGTTAATTGCTGCATGACTGTGTATGTTTGTTTGTCATACGGAGGTTGCCTGTTTCCTTTGTTGTGGGATTCAAGCCATCATCGAAAATATGGTCAGAGCACACATCTAAACTGGAGCCCCGACGTAGCATCAGAGGAAGGATCTGATTGGACGAGGGGCCACATAGTTTGAATGTTTCTGTTGGCACGGATACCAAACAATTTGGGGGGGAACAAACATTGTTTCCAGAGACCAAACTCACTTTCAAATTTGTATTTAAGATATTCAACCACCTTTTTGTATGTGACAGCTGGAGAAACTTGATCCACAAAAGAAAGTACATATCACTAAATGCTTAAAATGTCAAATGTAAATGTAAATGTATCACTGAACACTAAGCGTCAGCATGTGTACCAAGTTAAAATGTGAATTTAAAATGATATTTCAATCCACGTTAACATGACAGATGTGTGTTCAAAAATATTTCTCTGTATATAAAGGTAGTGAACAAAAAATGACAGATGTAAAAATATTTCTCTGTAATGTAACAAAAAATGGTACTTAATAGGGTGTTGGCACACTACTCTTTTTGATTTGTTCTTGCTTGCCTGTTTTGCCTTGCGCTGCGAATTCATGTATGGCTGTCACAACTCTGGAGTACACACTTCCACCAATGAATGCCCTTTGCCGATGATGTCTTTCTCTCTGAGTTCCATGCTGACATCACCTTAGACACTGTTGCTCGTGAAATGTCGGCAAGTTGAGTCATCTTAGCCACTGAATCTCCCTCCAAACGTGCCTCAACAATCACTGCTTGTTCAAAGCCACTGAGGTCTCCTCTCGCAGCCATGCTAGCCATAATTACAGGCAACCAGGCCTGTCCAGTATTTGTGTGCATGACCTTTAGCATGCTGTGATGTTATTTGCTTAATTAATAGATGAGCCACACCTGTGTGGCATCCTCTGCCATTGGTTGGGGAGAATTAATAATTGGGGAACTGGAGAATGTTTGCGATGTAATAAAAAGGAAAATGAAGAAATCAAGAAACAGAATATGAATAAGCAGAAGAAGATATAGAAGAAACAAAATAAGTTTGGGGCCAAGTTGTGTCTAAATTTTGTATGTTTATATGAGGTCAGATGGCACATAAATCACTGACAGCCTGTGACCATTATGGTCATTTCTGTAGGAAACCCGGATTAGTGACAAACTCGGTGCTGTATAGATTATGCCTCACCAGCCTGTAGCCCGCCATCCTAATACAACTTTAGCTATCAAGATGGCATATTTATATTGCCCCCCCAATATTCAGATATGCTCAAAATCCCAATAATACAACTTTTTTTTTTTTTTAAATGCTATCAAGTATACAGTTCATACATTTTTTTAAATCTATCAGCTACCTTTATGTTTTACAACATTTAGAGGGGTTATAAATCAAGTACGTGCAAAATAAAGTGAAAGAACACGAAAGATGAACTTTTATTGAAGCTTCAGATGGCTGATGACTCCTAAGAGGAGACTGTATGTTGACAGCACAACAAGTCAATCTTCCAGAAAGTTTCGCGTTATAGTCCCCATGACTACAAATGTTTGATTTATTTTAAAAGTATGCATAACCCCTATTTTAAATGTAAAACAAGTAAGGATGAGGCCTAAGACTGAGAACTATAGGATTTTGGGCTATGATTGATTACCTTTTATGCAATCAGAAATAAAATAAATTTTCAGCTCTGGGTCCCTGTACTGTGTCCGTTCCAAATAGGTCTAGTTCAGATTTGATTATTTCTTGGATTTACCAGATTGTGTACAAACATGTTCTCAATCTACTGGTAGAATCCAGGAAGAATGTGGGGAGCAGATATCCCAGCTCCTGTAACTGATGTGGAGAGGTTCCTTCACGGTCCTGAACATCACCCCGCCCCATGTTCCAGCAGATTAAGATCAGTGTATTTGCCACAAGCACAAGCAGCTCGAACGGATATTATGCAAATGATCCTTACATACTTTCCATCCATCATGTCACCTTTTTATGGACTGCCAAAACAAAACAATTAAGAGACACGGGGTGCTAAACAAAGCGCATACTCAAAACAAACAAGAGACACGATTCTTAAGCACCCCTCTCTTTGAGTCAAAGGAGACCAACACGGATGCTCTGATGGATCCAGTAAATACCACTGGGGGTGGGCGGAGCTGACTGCGCGCAGACACATACCCCACTTACAAAGGGAGCCAAATGCCTCCAATACCAGATACAGTGTGCCTGCACTACCTAATGGCCCCATTGACGTCAGGGCAGTTGGCAACATATCTATATATATGGGATGGGATTTTAGAGGGGGGCATGCTGTGGTGTGGAACAGATGACTCCAAAACCAAGATTTAGAGCAGAAAGAGGCTCTCTCTGTGCCTCTGCCCATCGCTGACCTGCAGGGTGAGCGGTTGACCTCTCCACTTTCTCGGGACACAATGGCTTTTGATATGAGATGGTGGGAAAGCAAGCCAGAGGCTCATTGCACATTCAGTCGGGTTTCAGCGGCCTGGCCAGACTACCCGCAGCCTTAAATAGATGCTGCCATTGATGGTTAAATCAATTTGGGATGGTGACAGCGTGGCTGGGCCACAGACTGTAACAATGGTGGATTACAACAGGGGTACTCCCCTCCCCCACATGCTCCCCCAACACACAAGCACGCACACACACCCCCCTTTTTGGAACTGTG